>APFE030780397.1:0-143099 GCA_000404065.3 Pinus taeda | reverse complement strand
AGTTACTGTATACACAGTCGCGTATAGGGCCCGCGCGTACGCGGGTTTAACATTACCAACCCGCGTATACGCCGCAGCGAAATTTTAGTCAATAATTTAACGGTGAAACATCAATCAAAAATCTTAAAATTAATCACAATGCATTGCAAGCTAAGTATAAGGGTTACCTGGAAGATTTTGTGGGATTTGAACGATCGAAATCGACGTATGAATAATTTGCTCCTTTTGCTCCAAATATTTGCTCTCCAAGTTGAACAGTAACAATGGTGAGTCCAAAATTCTATTTATAAGTTTTGAAAATGCAAAATTTTTTCAAAATTTCATTTTTATTGGTTTCATGTGACTTTTAACTTGGGAGCTCGCAGTGTCGAGATTGGTTTGCTTTTTCAGGACATTTTGGACATTTTTCGACTTTTTCAAGACGGTTCCATGACTGCTGACCCGTCATGGCAGGTATCATTTTTTCACTGGCATATAGGTTAGGGACATCACTTTTCCATTGCATTATGCATACTAGCCTCCATCAGTCGATACATCTTCCATAGGGTCGATCCCATCGTGTTATGGTTTGTAAGCCATCTTCACTCACCGATTTTTTAAATCATGACATGATGGTAGAGCCATCCTCTACATGGGCATCGTAGCTAGCACCTCACTGACATTCGTTGCCCATGCTGCTTCAATTTGAGTAGGCTCGGGAGTCCTCCCTAGTCCCGCCATGACTTATGCGTTGAGGATTCATTCCTCTCAGCTTCTTCGCTTTGTTCTGGCCTTATACCCTAGAGGCTCCTTTGTGTTGAATTGTACTGCTGCATTGCATGTTGACCACTTGCACCTTTTGGCCTAGAGCCGGCTTCACTTGGACTCGTGTTTAAGCCAACTTTTGACCATGACAACTGCAAAATCAACCTTGCATACCTGTGCCTTCTGCAACTTGACACACCTTGACCCGTGGAAAGAACACACCTTTGAGTGTCACTAACTAGTTTTCACCTCCCTGCATTGAGCATAGGAAAGTTCCATCCCAGGAACTAGATCATCTGTTTCACCGACACTCATTCTTTCCACTATACCATAACATTATTTTATTCTTTTTCAAGCTTAACAGAAAAAGACAAAAAAAAAATATTCCAAAAAGAGCGGCAACGGGACAATATTTCCATCTATTATTGGCAGCTAGAGTCAGTCATGTCGCCCTTGAACAAAGCACTCAAAACAAAATCTCCTCCGCTTGGGCGGGATTTAGTTTGACTTAAGTACGCCTCAACCTTGTTATTGAGTCAGTTCTCCCCCGATTGGTTATCTCTTCCAATCATATGGAGGATTCGTTCGTGCCTCCTGCATGAAGAACTTATACAGAGTCATCATATGCTGCCATAGTCACATTGAGTCGTGCTTTTGTACAAGGGAAGTTAGCCTGAGTCGGCCTCTCTGCGGTGTCTCTTCACTCATTTTTCAGTCAGCCATCCCAGTTGTCAATATCATGTCTTACATCACATCAGTTATATTGGTCCTCTACTCATGCTGGTTTGAGAAGGTCCCCATTGACTTCTTGCTAGCGGGTCTTGTCCTTATCGACGACGACATCTTGCTCTGAAGGAAGGCCTAGAGTTGCACCCTCGCCTTATTTTCATTATTGATAGGTTACCTTGTGCTCAGCATCGATCAGTATCAAGGGTCTTTGACTGAGTGGTTTCCCTTGTGTTCGACGTCAGCTTACATTATCACACATTGGGATTCATGCGGTACCTTGGTTTCCATTTGACCCTATTGGTGGATACCCTGCCCCTGTGTTAGCTTTCATTATTGGTTGGTTCAGAGGGTTTCTGCCGTGCGTTAGCTACATCTTGTGTACGCCGGAAACATACCTCTGTTTGGTTACTACATCTTTCTTCGTCTGATTCCTTCCACATTATTGGCCTATGGGTTACACTCGTGCTAGATTGATGAAGGATGCCTTAATGCCTTCCTTCTAGCGGATCTTTCCCTATCGACTCCGACTTATTGCTCTGGGGCAAAGATATAGAGTCCATTTGGCAGTACCTTGGGGTTTGCAGTCATTAGTGGCAGATCCTTCACTATCGACAGTGGGAAACCATCATTGTCTCCTGATCGATAGATTATTGCAGGTGTTCGACTTCAGCTCATTTATTCGCACTTGTTAGTTTGTAATGGGTACCTTGACGCTCATTATCATTATTGGTGATTAGTCTCGCGTTTGTAAACGGTATACATCAATGACCGGTAATCAAAAGATTTCTCACATGGTCGACTTCAGATCATTTATTCCTATGGTATAGAAATTTACCACGGCAGTCGGTGAAGACCTCAAGTTGTATCAGCATTCATTGGTTCACTTGATAGTTGCTCCTGTTGTTGCTAGTTGATACCATTCCACTTTATATGTTGCAGTCATTCATGTCGACATTCTATATGCTGACGCCTGAGTTTGCAGTGTAGTACCATTCTTTTCCATCATTTTCAGTTGGTACCTTTTGGGATCAGTCTTTGATATCAGTGATCCGTTGTATTTTCCAGCATCATTGACAGTTTATATGTGATATCCTGACATGTACTTGTTCAATCATGATCAGATGATCCATTATGTATTTTTCAGTCATTCATACTTGTATACTTAGTGGATCCATTTGTACTTGATATGCGGACATGCTTTGTTTTCTCTGAGCATGGGTATGCCCGCCTCAGACGGTGTTTCTTTCTGATCTTCTTTTGTGGCTTAGCAGGCTGAATTCTGGTGAAGTACTCCTCGGCTTTTGGCAGATTTCCTTTCCATGTACTTGCTTAATATATTTCGGCCATCATGTTCCCCTTCTAACCTCATATATTAGGGGGCATCTGTTATAGCTCCAAATATCACTATTATGGTTTGTGATGCTGCACTCATGGCCTAGGGCAACCCCTCCTTCCAGACCTGTTCTCAAATTTAAAAAACAGTGTTTTATTCCCTGTATGCGACATTTCCCTGAGTTAAACGCGTGTATACGCGGGTCCATATATACCCAACCCGCGTATATGTATTAAAACACTTAAAAAAATATAAAACTCCTTATTTTCGGGCAGCGGTCGCGGGTTTTACTTGCTGATCACCTGTTAGTGCCTGTGGCCCCAACTGTTCCCAACCAATTCCTAACTAAAAAACCACTTTGAAATTGGTATAAAAAGACATCAAAGGGAAGGCCTAAAAGGGAGGAGAGAAGAGAGAGAAAGGTTATTATACTGAGATTTTCCCTTGACCAGGTCTGAAGACCCTTATGCCTTCTGCACTTCCCCCATTTGTACAGGAAACCCTTGTTTCCTTGTGATTTGATGTTCATCCCTTAGTTATGACATCATGGAGTGAGTCCTGGAAGGAGATATGCTAGAGGCTTGAGGCGGGACGGATCCGGAAGGAACCTATGCTTGGAGCCTGCAAAAGGTTGCTCAGGTGATATTACTCCTTTTGTACTTTCTATTTGTCTATAATAAAGAAACACATCTTGATTCCCGATATGCTTCTTCTTTATGTTTATGATGTTCATGTTTGAATTTCATGTATGAATGGATGTTTAAAAGTTCATAACTAACTTCCTTCTTGTATAACATAAATATGATTTTTGTATAAATCTTTGTCCATATATTGTTGCATTCTTTGGAATTGTTGGTTTTGCAGGGTAAAGGAGCGAAAGGGACGTGAAGAAGGGTTTGGACCCTTGAGGAACTACCTGAACGTAGGACCTGAGGTACGTCCTTCTTACCTTAGAAATAGATTTTTCTAGCATAATGGCTGTGTGTGTGCATGTTTCTTGGTTTAGACAACTTTCAGTCTGCTAGGGTTCCAGCCAAAAGCCCTAGGGGATAAAATCCCTCAACACAGAGGGGAGGTAGTACATGGGTAGATTTGATTCCATATCCCATAGAAATAATTTTTTCTTAGGTAACTGTTCCTAAGTTCACAGAATGCCTGGAGATGGTTTCTGTCACCAACTGAGTCCTGGATTTGAAAATCCCTATCAGCTAAGGGTAGCCACTCCAATTCCTTATGAGGTGCATTGGGAGTGGCTATATTGAGGGCTACTGGAGCCTCCATTGTTCAACTGTTTGTGACTTTGAAACTGTAATTCGGGTTTATGTGGAAAAGGTAGGCAAAACCACATCTCAGTGGACTTCTCTTTGGGAATTACACCGTGAAATTGGTTTGTATTTAGCTCAGTGGGCAGAATTTACATGGGGAGATGGAGTTTGCAGGATTCATTAGCAAAACGGACAACAACAGTAGGTAAAAGAGGCAGTTTTTGGGGTTTCTCAAAGAATTTGCAGGCTGGAACGAGCTTGAATTTAGCTTAGTGGGTGGATTTTTGGTAAGAATTGGGCAAAACAGTGGTTACAATGTGTATTTTTGAAGACAGCATGGTGTTTTTCTTCAAATTTTGGGTTCTGCGGGCACTTTTACATAGAAAACTGAAAAACAGGGCTCTACAGTGTGTATTTTTGAAGACAGCATGGTGTTTTTCTTCAAATTTTGGGTTCTGCGGGCAATTTTACATAGAAAACTGAAAAACAGGGCTCAGGAGCGAAATTTATGTAAATACTTGTTTTAACGGTGAAATGTACAATTTACAGGTGGAAAACTGAGCTGAGGGGCCAAGCTATAGAGTAAATTTGCTGGGTTGTGGACTGGGTGGTCGAATGACTGCTCTTGGACACAAATTGGCATGCACATGTTGCGCGGAGGAGACAAACAGAAATGGGTGAAAATGACACTTTTACCTCTTTTTAACAAAATTTTGACTTTAGTGGGCTTTGGCGCATTTCTATCGGATGACATCAGCATGACGTAAATTTTTGTCGTGTAGTGGGGTCTGGAAGATGACGTGTCGGATGATGTGACCGGTGACACGGAGGTGAGGTGGTGATGTAAGCAGGTGACATGGTGCTGACGTGGAGGTCATGTCACAAGATGACATCATCAAGGTTCATCGGGGGTGGTAAGTAGTATTCCCCGCACCACCTTTGGGCCAGGGTGGTATTGAAGGGGGCGACTTCGATCACGCGGGGCATCTTCCACATATCGTTTGTGTGGCAGAAATACCACCCATCCCTTGGACGCTATCGTTTGGTGATCGGAGGGGTTCTGATATCGCCGACAGCCATTGAATTTGTGCGTGATGATCGGACAATGGGCGGTGAATGAAGCTGGTGGGCGGCTATGGCACGAGTCCCAAATTAATTTTTAACGTTTTGTAATGTCCTGTGGGGTATAAAACTTTTGTCATCGGGATTTTTATATGGTCTATGTTGGTGGGTTTGGTTATTTGTTTAACAAAATGTTAAACAAATCCTAATGAAGCGCACGAAGGGTTGTTATTGGCCCCGGGTGGACCAATAACTCCCAACAAAAATTGAAATATGGCTATAACTTTAGCCGAGGAGAGGGATATTAAATTATTTTGGGTTTTTTATGTATTTAGTATAATAAGGGAGGGCAAAACATTTACATAGGAATTATATAATAAAGTTAACATGTTAATATGGCTTTATGAAGGAAAGCGCTAAGTTGTAGAGCTAGGAACTTAGGCTTAGGGAAATGAGAGGGTTTTTAGTAGCAGAGTTAAATAGCTTAGGCTTAGTAGAAGATAAATGTTTTACACAAGAAATGTGGCTTCTTAGCAAATGGATAAAACATCATTTTGTTGAAGCTTTCACCTGAAATGGAGTGGTCTAGGGACTTTGAGTAGATCTCAATATCCTGGTGGGATGTCAGTAAGTGATTGTTGTGAGAGGAATGAAGGGAAGTTATACATGAAAGATCTGATTTGTCACCAGACTTTTCCATGGCATTCATAATATCCATAAAAGATGAACTATATTTGAGTAAAGAAATCACTCATGCCACTGCTTCTGCAACATCAAAACTACTTACCCATCCTATTACACCTAACATTTTTTCTTCATTTTCCTTGGGTGCATTTGAACTAGAAAACCCTGATTCTCTTCTTTTCTTTTAGCTTTCCTCCTATCTAAGTCTACCCTTATCTCTTCCAAGGGCCCAGATTAAGCATTAGGGCTCATTTGCTTCTCTACCTATCAACTCATCTGCCAAGCTTGAACTATTTGGACAGACCTTTATTCGCTATTCTAAGGCAAGTAAATTGAAATATGAACCTGGCCAAGATTAAGCTGTTTTGGCCATTCATGAACCACGATAAGAGTCAAGCAACTGTACATAGTGAACTTCTTCAAAATATGGAACCTTTTCACCATGGAAAGGACGAACATATTTGGCACTTCTCTAGTCAATCATGAAGAATGAAACCTATTGGTATAGGAACCTAACAGTTTCAAAAATGTTGGTTTTATGAAGTTTTCTGAGCAGGTCATAGAGTTTGGTTCTCGTGTCCCTTTGACAAGCCTCTTTGCCCAAAATTTTAACATAGATAAGGTTGTTATAGTAGTTATTGAGTTCAGTGTTTCAACAGGTATTATTTCTTCAACCACATGTATTCCAAATCATGGTGACACTTGGTTGAAAGGCATGGAATTACCCCTTGATGATTATAAGATGTTCATAAAACCTAATGTCAAAGAGACTTTGGAACATGTTTTTACTTTTAGACATCTTCTTAAAAGGTATGCCCCTCTAACGATGCTTATTATGAAGTATTTTACATGTTAAGGAAGATTCTCTAGATTATACAGGGATCATGTTAGGTTACTTATGCACTTCACCTCTACAAGAGCACTTAATTTATGCAACTTTTTTTCTAAGAGTGTAGTGAAGATGACTGAAAAAAATCACACCATAGGAAAACCTCATATCACCAATTTGTTTCACCATAGCCTAATCAAGATTGTGGTTATGCATTAGCTCTCAGTCAAGAAAATCACTTGGGAAACATTTATGGATAAATTAAAAATTGCTCCTGTTATTATCCCCACTGTTCCTCCTAGCAGAACAACACTATTAGGGTCAAGATCCGCATGGTCGATGAAGCATGGTTCAACAAGAAAACAGGTAGAATTTTCAGAGGCACCTAGACCTAAGGTAATTAGGACATATCGAAGAGGGAACATGCTTGTGTTTACTCCACAGTTTGTGGAAGGGACCAAGCCTTCTGCATCAGCACAATAGGGATCACATTTGCAGGATGAGGAGACTATCCTTCATGACATACACATAGTGGACTTAGAGTCCCAAGATGATCATCAAACCCTGAAACTCGTTATCAAAGAGAAGGATTCTTAGTTCATGGAGCTTTTGGACAATGTGGCAAGAGCCAAATTTGTCATCTCCTTCCTTGAGCAAGAAAATGACCAATTGAAGGCGAAGCAACTGCTTTTAGAAAAAGATTTGTTTAAAACTAGTATGCAAGAGTCCAAAGGTAAAGTAGTGTAGGGGAAAAATGAGCATGATGAACAAGAAAAGTAGGTTGGAATGAAGAGGCCTAGGACAAAGGGTCTCAAATGAAAATTGTAAAAGGAAAAATACCGAAACCTACTAAATGAGTATTTGTGTCTTGATGACAAAATTGCTATGGAAATCAATGAAGACGGGGAATACTAGCTAGGAAAAGTCAATGGTCATATAGAGTAGCTTCTTGAAAAAAGAAAAGGGACAATTCGATGTTGAGGCACATGGCCCATCACTATAAAAAAAGGAATCAGATTGCACAAATTAGAATCAAGAATTTGAAAGCAAAACTGAAATAGGTCCAAGACAAGCAAAGGGAATCAAGGAAAAGGGGTAAAAGTATAAAATTGGTGACTAAAACATTCAGGAATGTTTATCCTATTATCGATAGCAGCCAAGGAACAAATTTTGAAAATTTTGGAGCAATTTGGATTTTTTCTAAAATTTTGCAGGAAAAGTCACACAGACTCGTCGCATAGAGGCGCGAACCTTTTTCCTTAGACATCCAAATGAAGTTTTTCCTACATGGATGAGTGAATAATGATAAGTACATGCCAAATATAAGCCTATTTTTGCATGGAAGCATCCCATTTTGACCAGAAACTGAAAAAACCTCACCTTTTCCATGCCTCTGCCACTAAATCTGGACTGGCACGAAACTTCTCAGTAAGGTTGGAAAAATTAAGTTTTGGAGGCCTTCCCATGGGTCATTTTCAAAAATTAAAGATGTTCTGGAAACTATATAGACAAGGCTAGTTTAACATTCTTTCATATTTCAACTTGTACTTAAAAAAGATACCTAAAAATATCTTCAAACAGGCACGACCCTTCTACAAAATTTCTTGTTCTGGTGCATGCCAGTGCGACACTTTTGCTGACTGACACGACCCTGTTACACAGAATTTGGTCACTGTACATGTAATCCCCATTCCATGATCTTGGAGGACCTCTACAGGAACCCTACATGCTTTCCCTTCATGAAGAAAATCCCATTGTGTCTCTCTTCATGAGCAAAACAATTCCCTTTTGCATCATTTCCCAAAAATCTTATGTTTTTCCTAGTTTACAAGACCAGCGTTAATGACCCTTGTCCTCATCATGCCGATATGCAGGGATTAACACTGCCCCTATCACTAACTAGAGAAACTTAGCTTTGTTCCAATTACATCAATCCTCTTTTGGAATTTTTTTTAAATAAGGAGCCAAAGCTTCTAGCTCTAGAACCTTTGTAACAAAAGTCTGGTAAATGGTTGGGCTGGACGGAGTTGAGGATATTAGTTTGGGCTCCTTTCCCCTGTAAGGATGGAACTATCTCAAGACATAATACCTTCTCCCATGAGAAGATGAACCATCTCCCATCTATTCATTCCATATAAACCTCCATTTTTCCCAAGCACAAGCTAGTGTTAGTGTCAGAGTGTTAATGTTGGTGTGTTAGTGCTAATTAAGTTTGGAGTAAACAACAAGCTATTCATAGTTGTAGCTCTCTATTTTTTTTGTGGGAGAAGTGTTAATTTGCCTCAGTGTGAAGCCTAAAGGGAAGAACCTTAAAACTATCATTGTTGAGGCCATCATGGAATGCTAACAGAAGTGTGTGGGAACCTGGTTTTGTCAGACGAGAACAACAACATCAAGACAATGGTTGTAATATCTTCTTGATCTAATATATATGCAATTATCATTTTATTTCCTACATAATGTGTCATCTCACATGTTTATGGCTTAATGCTTCTTTACTTCATAAGTAGGTTCAATTGCAATTTGTTTATTATCATGGTTGTTGTTTGCTGTTGTTCACTTGTTTCATGTGTTCGAAGAGGAAATGAGAGATAGCTAGAGTAAGAAACCAAGGTCATCACCAAATGGGATAAGTGTACTAAGAGGTAGGCCCTCTTAATTGGTTCTAACCTAAGCAAATCTTCCATAGAATGTATCAGTTGTGGCTAGACCCATTATCGGGCTAGACGAATTGTTTTTGTTCGCACTCATAATTTTACTTCACCACAAATTGGTGACTCCAGTAGGGAACAAATCCATCTATTTGTTTTCTTGGAATTTCAAGTTTTTGTGTGAAATTTTCTAGTTTCGCCATTTCCCTTTAGTTCTATCTGCTTTCCTTTACTTACTACTTCGGTTTGAAATTCACAGTAGCATGTTTGGTCTCAACTTTGGAACTTTTTTATTTTTTTCTTCGCATCCTTACTCAGTATGCTTATTTCATTGACAGTTGCACCAATAAATGCGATATTCTGAGAAAAAGTCATGCCGACCCCCTTCTGGCGCTTGTTCTTAGTTAGGCAGCCGCACCGATGCCTGTAAGTGAAGATTAGGGTTCACCCTAGATCTCAACCAATGTGTCTTTCTCTCTTGATTTCTGCCTCTTAGTTTGTTTAGACTGTGTTCTCCCTAACTAGAAAGTTTCATTTAGCTTGCTTTGTGTGCTTGCTTGGTTTAGCCCACCCTCTAATGTGTTAAGTCTGGCCCTATGTGAAGTTCTTTTTTATTTTTTCTTTGAATCCCTCGATTGGTGCTAGTTGTAAATTAGGTAGTCGTGCCAATCAGGCCATCAACACTACTTATAGTATTGGTCAGTCATGTTGGCCGTGCCTATCGGCACTAGTTGCCAGTTAGGTAGTCACTCCAGTCTCTGAGTTAAGAAAAAATCAGAATTTCTTCCATTCTAGTGCCAATGTGTCTTGACACTCAGACTCCCTTCTTCCTCCTAGAAGTGACTAGGATGATTTGTTTACTTCATTTTCATTTTAATGAGTCAAAGACTCTCATTTTTTCTCCTATTTCGAGTGTCTCTATTCTCGTTACGGGAATAGATTACATTGCTTGGTTTGTCGATTGAAGCTTTTATGTGTTTGGTTTGTTCGATTCAGGGAAGAAGTTGCTTTTAGTTTCATTTATCATGCTTTGTAGTTGATTGATGCTTGTTCGTTTGGAACTATGAAATTTTCATTAAAGTGATTTATGTGAAAGATTCATTTTTCTTTTTATGAAAAGAAGAATATGATTCTAGTTTACTTAAGGGAAAATATTGCATTAGTAGCATTATTGAGAAGCTAGAATTTCATCATCATAAGCATTGGAAATGAAATGAAACTTCTTATGTTGTTATACGAGGATTAAGGGCATTTAGGGGATTTATTAGAGAAATATTTCATTCTTTAATTGTTGCATTGATTTTGTGTTCCCTATCTCTGAATTATTGTTAACTTTCATCGAAGACAAAGATCTCTTTTCTCATATAGCTGCATATAGGAGTTTTCAAATGACAGCGGTAGGGCCTTGGAATTGAAACCTAATTCAAGATAAAACGTTAAAATTTATTGAATTAACCTAAGGAAGCATTGAAACTTAATGCCAAAATTTAGTGGTCTAGGCTAGAGACGTGTTCTGGCATCTTTAAACCTAGCAGCTATCATTTGCTTCGGCATTAGACAACGCTATTATGGACTTTTGCTCCCCGTATTGTCATGTATATAAAGGGAGACTCCACTAGGTCTGCAATCCTTTATCTGAAGGAAACCGAGTCTGCTGCCTTGTAAACATGATACACCGAACACAACATTTGGGGAGATTGCCTACCATACTTCTCTGTTCGACAGAAGGTATTCTGCATTTCACGGTTACCTAGTAATCTTTTATGACTAGAGTATCCTAAGTAGTCATTTTTTATATTTACTGACTCTTTAAATTTAAAAGATCATCGATAACTTGTCCTTTCGAGCTCGTTAACTTTGAAAGTGACTAGAGTGACCTTTTTCCCTTTTCTCGAATCTTAAAACATGAAAAGGAAAAGTTTTGTTTCAGTGTTCTAAAATTAACTTCTGACGAAATATTCCTAGTTAAATTTGTATTCCTTAGTAATATTTTAGGGTGGATTCCAATGGCAACATTTCCAAACTCTACCAGTCAAGGATTTCCCTTGGATGGGAGTCCTGGTCCATTTATTTCTTTTGGAAACGTTGTTGCTCCTTATATGGTGGCATTGTCCCTTCATGGGTTAACCATTGGTCTACTTGTCTACTTATTTTCAAGCTCATTGGTACCGAGTGTCCCGACTCCTATCCAAATGTCACCTTCATTTGAGTCACCTCATAATGATTCTAAAGTTGACCTCTGCCCTTCTTCCCCTATTTCTTCCTCTTCCTCTTCTACTTCGCCTATTTAATGTTTGAAATCCAGTAACCAGGAGGCTAAGAAGTAGAAGAAAAAATCAAACAAGTGAGAGGCCAACCGTGCAACTACTACTCAAAATGCACCTCCTATAGAAAAACCTTTGAATCCTTAGTAGAAGGTAAAATTCCCTTGCAAGCTATGCAAGGGTGACCATCTCCTTTGAGACTATCATGGCATTCGTAGAGTCTTAGAGGTGTGATCTCAAAACCTAAACTGACCATCCCCATCGATTTCTGGAGATCATGTCTATGTTACACCTTCAATTAATGATGGTAAGAAGAAAGGAAAGATTAGATTCCTCTGTAGGTTATGTGAAGGAGAGCATCTTCTTCAACTTTGTCTGCTTATGGATAAAGCTTCCAAAGTTTTGGAAAACCTTGCAACTCCTCCACCCCAACTTCCTGTTGGTTATCGAAGGATTTCTTTTGACCCTCTCCTGGTTGGTCAAGAGATTGACTTAGGGTCATCTCTTGCCCATCCTACTCTTCTTGAATGAGACTCTCTTGTGTCTATTCCTGACCAACCATTGGTTGAAAAGAGTGTCAACTTGCCACCGCCTCCATTTTTTCACTCTTTTCCCAAGTAGAGTAGTGATCATACTCCTCATGTTCTTCTCGTCTCCTCATATTCCCACAAATAAAAGAGTGACCCTCCTATTCTAGTTGTTTAGAAGAGTCCTTATACTATTCCTATAGAACATGGGGGAATCATATGATACCCCCACCAAGTAGTTATGTCGTCTCTTTCAACTAGGGTCCATTGACTGCTTTCCACCTTCCATCTTATGTGCCTTTCAAGATAATAGTACAAGCCTATAATATGGTAGTACATGGCACTCTATTAGATGAAGGCATGTCTGTTAGCATCATGTCTTCTACTACATGGCAAGCTTTGGGCTCTCCACAACTTGTGCTTGTCACTCATAATCTGTTGGCTTTCAATAGAGGAATGAGTAAACCCTTAGGGGTCCTTCTGAAGTTACCTATTACTTTGAGAGGAAAGACCATCTATATAGAAGTGATGATAGTCCATGGTCCCTTAGATTTCAATCTTCTCCTTGGACGTGACTATGTTTATCTCATGGGAGCTCTTGTTTCTTCACTTTTCCATGTGGTTTGTTCTCCGCACGAAGAGAGAATTGTGACTATTGATCAACTCTCATTCATTGCTCACTAGGCACCTCCTTTGCAACCATCATCCCCTATCAGCTCTTTTTTACAATAAGTACCTTCCGTGCAATAGGTAAACTATGTGGCTACCCCTTCTGTCTCTGAGTTTGTTGATGATAACACAGATGATGTAGTACATTATGTACTGGGGGCATTAGAATCTGATCTGTCTATGGTACCAAATGACATGTATTCCTCCCAGAGCGTAGCTTTTCAATCTAGTGAAGACCTCTTGGGATCCATGTTCTCTTATGTGTCATGAACAGATGTCGCGAGGATAGTTCCTGGTCTTATGTCAACCTCGTTAGAAAATGAAACAAGGAGTCATGAGCATAGTTCCTTGTCTTGTGTCAAGCTCGTTAAAAAATGAAACAAGGGTCTCAAAGATAATTCTTTTACTATGTAAACCTCATTAAGAAATGAAGCACCTCCCTTTTCCAAATCAAATATTTGATTAAAATCTCATAAAATCCCAGTCGATTCTTTCCTGGATCTTGAGAGTGAACCTTCATTCCATCCACCTAGTTGAATGAAATGAAGCTTGGGGGGCTGTACCTCAAATTGAGTCATTATGTTGGGGGCATGCCAACTTATAGCAATCATAGTTTTTCATTTCAAGCTTGTGTAAACATGAAACTAAATCCATGCAGAGTTCTCCATGGTTCAAGCATGTGTAAAAATGAACCCATGCCTGATTTACATCTCGTGTTTCTGTTTTAATAAATTGATTTTTACTAGATGAGTCTTGGTTGTTTTATTCCATCACCACCATCTTTTTGGCCAATCATATGCTTTCACTTGGTGTTTCTAGGAAAACTAGTGTCTTTTCGATCTGCTAGCCCTCTAGGATTGGTAGCTATCCTAGAAAATAAACAACCAAAGCAATTTGTGATTTCCTCTATGTATGATAGATAAGAGAGAAGCAAAGGAACCAATGTGGATCTTCCGCTTGATTCCTTGCTTGATTTCTCTTCCCCTTAATAGACCTTGCAACTCCTCTCCTACTTATCCTGCTTAGAGAATACCTATAGAAATAAAGTAACAAAACACCATCAAAGCATCTTGATCTATTATATCATAAGCAATGCAGAATCAGAAATATATTGAACATACAATGACATTCACAAATAACAATATTCACAAATACATGATTGTATGGAGGAAAACTCGAAGAACTCTATTAAAGTAGAAGGGAGAATTACAACCCAGCTGTCTGATCCAACATCATCCTCCCAACATCAAATCCCTCTTCACCTCATGAAAAGTAAGATCACCCAATAATACAATGCTCCTTCTCAAAGACAAACTATCAGCACTCCCTTACAAATTAGAAAATGTGAGCCTCTAGATCTCTCAGATGAGGGATCCATTTATAGATGTCTGCAAGGGTGTGAGTCATCTCTAGGTTTTTTATTAGTGTCATTCCACTTGTTTTTCTTGGTTCCACTTGGAGATTTCTTGGATCTCTTACTCATCCTTGGGTGAATTCAAAGAGGCAAGTGTCATAGGATAATTTTCTAGAAGATTCCATGAGCATCCACTTAGCAAATTGTCTCGGACGTTTGTCCATCCTTGCTTATCACACCCCAAAGAAGGCCTCTTTAGTATGCATCACACCTAGCTAGTGTAGAAGTCAGTGTCCATCACACCCTGACAGTGGAGCAGTCAGTATGGTCTAGCTTTGGCCAATTCTTAGTGGTTTTTCTTGTGGAACTTTTGGGGAATGATGTAATCAGTTTATTGACATATAAGATTGGGGTTGAAGTGCCCAAATATGTCTATAATAGTTGCCCCCTAAAGCATGAAGTCATAAATCTTATGATGTTAGGTGAAATGCTTTATCATGAGGATTTGAGGTATTCGAACTAGAAGGTGACCTGTATAAGATACAATACAATACATCATCATCATATTATTTTCATGATCTAGTTGAGGCGGGCATTCCCATTCTTAGATTTATAAATTCATTTTCATGTACATAGAATAGATAATCATCTGCGGTTGCAGACTGGTGATTCTTCATATGGAGAGTCATCATCCTTGGCTTGGATGACCATCTGTGCAGCTTTTGTGTACATTTGATGTCTTTGTATTCCTGAATATACCGCAACCCAGATGGATGAAACTAGATCTAGGGTCTTAAAACTCATTCAATATTCACCTGATGTACAAGTTGATCCATGTGAAAATATGTCCTAAAGTCAAACATGGAAAGACATTGCCTGATTACCAACCAATAATGTAAGCTGTTAACAGATGCGAGAGGAATCACTGATAATGATAATGACCCTCAAGGTACTACAGTACAATTCACGTGGTGTGAATATATGATCTAATGTCAAACACCACACAAAATATTTTAGTTGAAAGCCATTGATGTGTACCTATCATCGAAAGTGAGAAACTTGCCATTGAGGCATGCAAGATTCAAAGTACTGGAAGGGTTGTTCTAAGTCAACTTCTTAGATAATGAGCTGATGTTGACAAGAAGTTACCCCTCATAGGAGGGCCTTAATGTATCCCACATCAATGACATGAAATGAAGAAAATGATTTTCTAGAGGTGAAAAATGATCTGACGATACAAGGTTCAGGGATGGCAATCATGAAAAATGGAGGATGAAAGTATTGCAGTGGATGAGGCATTAACTAAATGGTGAGTTTTCTGAATGACTTCTCTTAAACATATCGGCGACACTAAGATGGATTGGTAGCATTAACCCAAAAAAATGGTTGGTATGGAAGACCAATGGTGATATGACCGGTGAATGGAATAAACCAACCTGACTCAATCATGGTGATGGAGTGAAAGTGTCATGTTCAATAGTGACCTGCTACCAATAAAATTCTTCAAGTTTTCTTCCCTTTTTCCCCAGTCATTATTGACCAGTACCTCTTTATTTTTGTCAAACTTGAGGAGGATAACATATGCTTGTTCTATAATTTGCCCTTCGGGTAAACCTTTTGGTATGTTTTAGCGAGCCTAGTGACATTGAAACTTGTTCTTGTCTAGGCGGACAAGTTTGTAGCTATTTTTTTAACGATTTTAATGACAAGGATAACTCAGTCCTTTTCATGTTTAGAGAGTTTTAAAAGGGACGAAAAGGAAACTCCAGCAGTACTTTTTCATAGCATAATCCCTTATGTCTGAAAAAGGATAAAATAATATGAAAGGGATGATATTTTGATAACTTTAGTGAGCTGAAAAGACAAGCGCTCAAACATTTTCATGAGATAATCCCTCAAGTCTGAAAAAGATTAAAATATACAGGAGGGATGGAACTTCCAATCACTTTAACAAGCTGGAAGGGCCAATTGCTCGACAATCTTTTCATAAAGAGTTTAAAGGAAACTCGTTATTGAGGAACGAGTGGTGTTTAAGGTAGCTACTGGTTCCAAGTAATCTTGTAACTTCTCTAAACATGGTGATGTGAAGAGGGTGGCTAACAGGACCACTCATCGCAACTGTTCCTCCAAAAGGTAAACAATCAAGTGGAAGCATATGATTGGCCAAAAGAATGGAGGTGATGCTAGGAACACAACCAAAGTTCAAAAGGCTGATATTATGGCAATCACAAAGGCTATTTACCAAAGGTGGGTTCATGTTTTAACGAGCTTCAACTCTGGGGGAACATATGCTGAGTGGTAGGTTTATTTTTTAACAAGCTTGAACCATGCGATAACATTGCTCATGGCTCGGTTCATTTTTTAATGAGCTTGAACTGTGGGATAACATATGCTCAAGTTTTAGTATTTCTTTTTATGCGAACCAGAAATGACCAAACTAAAAAGCTAAGGAACTACTGACGTTAGGTAGGATGGTTTTGTCAGCATTTTAGATAAAACACTTCCTTTTCTCCAGCCGCAGAGTAGACAAAAGTGAATGGTGTGTTAGACCAATCACCTAACCTAAGAAGTTAAAAACTGAAAAGCTAAAAAATCTAAAATGCTAAAAATCTAAAAAAAGAAATTTGTCATCTTTAGCTTGCATAAAAAGGTTTGCATGCCCCCAAACATTAAGAAAAGGAGAGTCTCCAGGTAACCATATGGAAATCATTGCGGTTAAGAAGGATTGTTTTTTTTGTCAATGGAGCCGATGAAAAATTTCCTTGGCTTTGTCCATCAAATAGAAAAAGGTGAATGGTGTGAGATAACACTTCCAATCACATAACCTACGGGAAAACCTATCTTTTCAGCTAGGTTTGTCTGCCTAAGAAGACCAGGGTGCATGCCCCCTAAGCTTTGTTACATTCACCAGACTATTCGTGGTAATTAGGTGGATGGAATGAAGGTTGAAGAGACATTCGCGACACAAAATTACCATTTAGGGATGGTGTTTGACTTGACTCTGTGTTTAAACCGGGAAATGAAAGCTGGTCAACAGTGAAAATCTTGCCTTCATGTTGGAAACACATCACTCGAAAGAGTGTTGAAACAATAGCCTCCATGTTGTAAACATAGTCATGCCCAAGGAGCAGATTATAATCTAACGGTCCTTGGACTACCATCACGTTCAAATGAATGGTTTTCCTTCTCAAAGTAATTGGTAAATTAGGAAGGATCTCTAACAGTCAATTGGTTCCTTTGTTAAAGCCTGACAAATTCTATGTAACAGGCATAAGCGATGGTGAACCAAGCGCTTTCCAAGCAGTTAAGGAAAGGATACTCACTCAGGCCCCTTCATCTATGATAGTGCCAGACATGATCATTTTATAAACTTGTACTATAATCCAGAATGGTACATTAGAAGGAAGTTGGGATCTTGCTAGTCAATTCTAATAAAAGGAAGTGCCTAGATTGCTTGGATGGGGTACCGAATAAATGGGAGACATAACCCCTTGAGTAGTGGGAGCTGGGGGATCTTCTTCCTGTTGTGAAGGAATGGGCGTAATGCCCCCAAGTTCATCGGACTTTGAAGTGACAAAGTAAATTTGACGGTGTCATTCTCACTATATTTAGGAACGGTATCATCTGAAGGTGGACCTTCTGAAGGTAAAGCTGGGTCGATTACCATCTCAACCTGTTGAATTTGGTTCAGTGTGGACTAGAAGATTCACTCTCAATGATAGGTGTTTCAATCGATGATTAAGTCATGTTAGTCAGATTTTCAACTAGTCACTACGGTGAAGCATGACGGTTATGCAAGAATCTCTTGGCCTCATCCAAAAAGGGACAATAGGGAAGGGTATGGTCCCCTTCACATTGTCTACATGGAGTTTTGACCTTTCCTTTCTGTCTGTGAACTTCACTATTATTATTTGATGGTGTGCTGTCAACATGATCACCAGAGGTTATGACATTGGATGGTGCAAATAGGGGGAGCATTCTCTCAAGATCCGAGGGATGCATGGACATTCTCTATGAAAAAGGTCTCCCCTACAAATTATGCAAGGAAATTTGGGAGATTTAGTGTGCAGATTTTCACTAGATGATTCATGGTTGCCCCCTTGCTTAACTAACTTCTTCTTCTTCTTCTCCTTCCCTTTCTTCTTCTTCTTAGCTACTTGGTTACTAGTATCACTATTTTCACCAAGCAAAGAGGAAGAAGGGGAGGGAGAAACAAATGAAGAAGAAGGCGAAGGTTCAATTTCAGTGTGAACTGGTTCCTGATTCAATTGTTGAGGAATTATGGTATTTTGAATGACAGAGGTTGAGAATAGCCATGCCAGCAGACCAATTGTGATTCTTGGAAGTGACAAATCTGGCCATATACAAAGCACCAATATTTCCCCAAGAATAAAATGGACTAGGATTCCCTTCAAGAGGGATTCCATGATTGGTGGAATCCATTATCTCAACCTAAGATCAACGAAGGAACAGGGATGTTATTCTGAATTAAATAAATTTTAATGATGCTTTGACACAACTTTTCTTTTTCAATTTTTAAGAGTCAAGAAAAAGCTAAAGATGACTCTAGTCCCCTTTGATTTTTAATGAGCCTGAAGTGACAAGTGCTCAGATGGACTTTTTCTTTTAAGGAGTCGAAAAGGAATGAAAGTGAATACTCTGGAAATCTAGACAGAGGGATTACCAAACCAATCACAAAACTGCAATATACACCTTGGTGATAAATTAAAGAGGAATTACCAATGACTTATGTACAACAGTCAATCTTCCTGAATGTTGTGTTCAGTGCATTGCGATTGATAGGGCAGTAGACACGACTTCCTATGGATAAAGGATATAAGCATATTGTGGTCTCCCAATATATACTCGACGCTACGGGGAGCACAAGTCCGTGCTAGAACTTGTCAAATCAAAGAGGAGGAATCACCCAACCTTTGATGAAAATGATAGTTACTAGATTTTATGACACCGGAACACGTCTCTAGCCTAGACCTCTAGATGTGTTGCGTTAGGTTCCAAAGCATTGTTAAGTTCATTGAAATTTATTTTAGAGTTGATCTTGTTTATAAGTTTGCCTTTCAATGGTTCACTGCATGATGTAGATGTAAAATTCCTAAATATGCAATATACAATGATAAACAATCGTTGTTTATTTTTAACAATGAAAATCCTAGCTGCTAAGGAAAGAGATTCACGATTCTTTCAAATAAAGAGAAAAGAGCACACACTAAATGCACTTTTACTAAATCAATTTTCGCACACAGTCTAAACACAAATCAAAATGAATGTATTTGTTTTTCATTCCCTTTAATGTGAAAAATGCCAGAAAAGGAAAACTAAGTATATTAAAGATCTGAAATATTTTACTCAAAGTGATATTTTGACAATTTCTTTTTCAAAATAGAAAGGAAGACTAAAATGACACTTTTCAATTTTGAATAGTAAATTCTTTCGACACTTCAAATAACAAGAAATCAAATCAAATACATGACAAAAATTTCAATCGACTATCTAGAGAAGGAAGACTTTATGACACTTCTCTTTTTGACACAGTGATAGTTACGACACTTTTTTGTACCAAAACGACAGTTCAATTTAAGCAACTTTTTGACAAAGGATCGTAAATGATGGAAAAATACATAAAAACATTTACTAATCCTAATCAATGGAGGCTGGTATAAGTAATGCAAGGAGGCTTCAACAATGAGATATTGTTCATAAGCATAAAAAAAAAAAACTAAACAAAGCTGAAAACAAAGACAAAAAACCCCAAATTTGAAGAGAAGAAATAGGATTACTTAGTCATCGCACCTGCACTTCACAAATATAGGGATGCATCACACCTGCTACACTCAGGAAGTGTGATGCATACTAGCTCCCAGTGACAGACAGTGTGATGGCCCAGGGAGTGTAACTGAGATGGGTTTTGGCTCAAATTTTCAACATGTTTCAGTGAATTAAGTTGAGCTATTTTGAGAATTAAAGAGCAAAGTACAAATGAATGATCTCAAGAGATTACTGAGCTACCAAAGGGCATCTAGATGTTCAATTCACAAACTAAACTAGAGATTGACTAAAGCATCATTCATCTACTTTGCAATTGCAGAGCAAGAGAAATTCAAAGGCTATCTGGCTAACTTCAAGCTCTGTCTATAGTTTATAAAACAAACAACAATAACAAACAACAATCTACTCACTCCCCAGCAGAGTCGCCATTTTGGTTCTGGGAAAACTAGTGTCTTTTTGATCTGCTAGCCCTAGGATTGGTAGCTATCCTAGCAAACAAACAACCAAAGCAATTTAGATAAGAGAGAAGCAAAGGAACCAACCTGGATCTTCCGCCAATTCCTTGCTTGATTTCTCTCCCCCTTGATAGAGCTTGCAACTTCTCTCCTACTTATCCTGCTTAGAGAATACTTGTAGAAACAAAGTAACAAATCACCATCAAAGCATGTTGATATATTATATCATAAGCAATGTAGAATCATAAATACATTGAACATACAATGACATTCACAAATAACAATATTCACAAATACACGATTGTATGGACGAAAACTCAAAGAACTTTATTAAAGTAGAAAGGAGAATTACAACCCAACTGTCTGATCCAACATAATCCTCCCAACATCAAAGCCCTCTTCACCTCATGAAAAGAAAGATCACCTAACAATACAATGCTTCTTCCACTTGTTTCTCTTGGTTCCACTTGGAGATTTCTTGGATCTCTTACTCATCCCTAGGCAAATTCCTAGAGGCAAGTGTCATAGGAGAAGTTTCTAGAAGATTCCATGAGAATCCACTTAGCAAACTGTCTCACACATTTGTCCATCCTCACTCATCACACCCCACAGAAGGCCTCTTAAGTATGCATCACACCTGGCTAGTGTAGAAGTCAGTATGCATTGCACCCTGATAATGGAGCAAACAATATGGTCCAGTTTTGGCCAGTTCTGAGTGGTTTTTTAGGTGGATCTTTTGGGGAATGATGTAATCCATTGACCATGATCCTTTAGGCTATGAAACAACACTTTTAGGGGTTAAATAGCCCTATTTATCGACATATAAGATTGGGGTTGAAGTGCCCAAATATGTCTATAACACTTGGCTATTTTTCGTTTCCTAAGGAGCCACAACAATGAGTGGTTTTATTAGCCCACCTCTTGACCATTACATGTTTTGAGAAGTTCCTCCATTGCTGGAACCAGTTTCTGCCCTTTATACCACTCTTTCCTCTAGGATGATTCACATTTAAGCTCTATTCTGACTCATAGAAGATGAAAAGATTGCCGAGTATTTCTTCGATTTTTGACTCGTAAAAGAGAATAAAAATGGGGGGGGTCCACTTTCAAACTATTTTCCAACCCTTTAAATATAGAAAGATAGTCGAGCCCTTGTCATTTTGAACTCGTTAATAGATGTGAAATGTCATGTGCTCAGTATACGTTTACCCCTTTTTCAGGTTGGGATGCACTATTTACGAAAAAGGTGCTCCTTGACTAAAATGGTCAAGCGGTTCTCTCAAGTATTGTTTTCTACCTTTTCAGGCTCGAGAGACACAAATGTATGGAAAGGCACCACGTGGAGTTTTTTTTTCATGTCTTTTTCAAACTCTCTAAGCATGAAAATGATACTGATTTATAACTTTTTCGGACTTGTTAAAATATTAAACGACATCGAATTCGTCACCATGACAAACATGAGCCTCTCCTTCCTATGGCTCGTTAAACCTACTAGGTCAGATTCGTCTGAACGATGAACTTACAGTGCACACATATGATATCCCCTTCAAGCTTGCGATTAAAAACTAATTGGGGTACCTTCCAAAAGTGGTGGGGGGGAATTTTGAAATCTAATCAGTTGTGTCAGCAACTCACTCTTGAACATGACACTTTTTGCTTTGTGTTGGGTTGGGATATCCTCATTTTTATCGTTGACCTCCCTGGGTTGGAACGCTTATTTTTTCCTTCCATTTGATGTATGCCACGTCATCATGACCACCGATCTTATGGATCCAAAAGCTGCCAAACTTCTAGTCATGTCGCCGATATGTTCAAGAGTTGCCATTCTGCAGTTACACTTACCTCTGATTCTCTGTATCATCCAAAATCATTCACCATCCCTTTGTCTTGTGTTGATGATGTGGGATAAATTATGGCCCTCCTTTGACACAGTCACTTCTTTTCGACTTCAACTCATTATCTGGGAAGTTGATCAAGAGAATCCCTTCCAGTACCTTAGAGATTGCATGCCCTAATGGCAAGTTCTTCGCACTCGATGACAAGTTCACATCATTGGCTTTCGATCAGGTGATTTCGTGGGTGTTCGACTTTAGTTCCTCTATTCAAATTCCATGGATTATGTTGATAGTACCTTGAGGACCATTTTCATTATTTGTGGTCTCTCTCACTCTTATTAAGAGTTCGCATCATTGGCTAGTAATCAAGTGATTTTCTAGCATGTTCGACATCAACACATATATTCAACGTTACAATTTGTAGTTTGATCGGGTCATGTCGGAGCACAAGACCCTGGGTTCAGATTAAAAAATTCCAGGTTGCAAATATGTGTGACATGATTATGTTGATATACATGTCTCTCTTAGATGGATGGTTGCGACCATACCTTGGTTTCGATATGATCCTCTTTATCGGATGGTTGTGCCCATACTTGCATCTATTTACATGATCATTCTTTGTATGGTTGTGTCCATGCCATGATTCATGTATCATTTGATAGAGTTTAGTTATGTATATGTAACTGTACTTGCTTACAAGTTTTCTGATGACAGACTCTGGTTCCCCACATTGATTCGTAAATCATTTCATCCCTCACTATAGTCTGTCCATCACGCTTTAGGGGGCATCTGTTATACAAAATTTTGTCATTATACTTGTACTCCCCATTCCATGATCCTATAGGACCTCTATAATGAACCCTACATGCTTTCCCTTCATGAAGAAACTCCCATTGTGTCCCTCTTCATGAGAAGAACAATTCCCTTTTGCATCATTTCCCAAAAATCTTGTGTTTTTCCTAGTTTACAAGACTAGTGCAAATGACCCTTGTCCTCCTCATGCCAATATATAGGGATTAAAACTATCCCCAGCACCGATCAGAGTGACTCAACTTTGTTTCAGTCACACTGATCCTCTTTTTGAAATTTTTTTAAATGAGCTGAAGCTTCCAGCTCTAGAAGCTTTGTACTGAAAGTCTGGTAAATGGTTGGGTCAGATGGAGTCGAGGATACCAGTTTTGGTTCCTTTCCCCTATAAGGACAGAACTAAATCAAGAGATAAGACCTTATCCCATGCGAAGAGGAGCCATATCCCATCCATTCATGCTATACAAACTTCCATTTTTCCCAAGCACAAGCTAGTGTTAGTGTTAGAGTGTTAATGTTGGCATGTTAGTGCTAGTTAAGTTTGTAGGAAAATGTGGGATATTCATAGTTGTAGCTCTCTAGTTGTGTGAGGGAGAAGTGTGAATTTGGTTTAGTGTGAAGCCTAAACGGAAGAGCCTTAAAACTATCATTGTTGAGGCCATCATGAAATTCTAACAGATGTGTGTGGAAACTTGGTTTTGTCAAAGGAGAAAAACAACGTCAAGACAATGGTTGTAATCTCTTCTTGATTTAATATATATGAAACTATCAATTGACTTCATACATAATGTGTCATCTCACATGTTTATGGCTTAATGCTTCTTGACTTTTTAAGTAGGTTTAATTACAATTTGTCTATTATCACGGTTGTGTTTGTTTTTGTTTACTTGTTTCAAGTGTTCGAAGAAGGAAATGAGAGATAGATGGAACAAACAAGAAAGCTCATCACTAAATGGGATAATCGTACTAAGAGGTAGGCCCTATCAATTGGTTCTAACCTAAGGAAATATTCCATAGAATGTGTTGGTTGTGGCTAGATCCATTATCAGGCTAGAGGAATTGTTTGTGTCTGCATTCATAATTTTACTTCACCATAGACCCTTATGGGTATGGCGGGACCCATCTGGCCTGGTAACTTTTTGAGTACAAAATAATGTAAAATTCAATATATTATGATCTATTAATGTTAATTTAGGTTTATTAGTTTGTTTTTGCCTCACTTTATGAAGAAAATTGTAATTAATGAGGAGATATGCTCTCCTAAACATTAGCCTAAATTGTGGAAACTGTCTCAACTATCCTAGTTTTAGGTGACGACTCATCAAAGCCAGTTAGGATGAGCCTTGAATAGAATTTAGACTTGATGAGATGTAATATGTTTTATTTTCCTATATAATATGGAAGGGAATCATTTTCCAAGGGTTTAGCATTTGAGGAGAGAACCATTGTAGCCTGCATTTTACATTTTTGGAAATCAAAGGACATAGTTTGTAGCTATTATTTAGGAATTCCTTTGGAGTAAGTTTATGATGTTGTTTTTCCTCTGTTATTACTTTATATGAATGATATTTATCTTCCTTTTCCATTCATCATCTCTTCAATAGTTTCCCTTGCATTTTATAAACATAATTCATTTCACTAAGATCTGTTTTGATGGAAAATTATTATATGTTATTTTCACTCTTTCTTAATGAATTCATGTCTCATGCTCATTAAGACTTTCATGTTTATTCCCAACACCATACTACATCAAAAAAACACAAAATCCATCACAAAAGTGTTTCTACCTTGCTCCATATTTTGGCTGTTGTAATCCTTTGACCCTCTGACCTAGCTACTTGGTTTTTCTCCCTTATCCAGCATCAAAAACCCTAAACTTCCTGGAACTCACCTGAACCTAGCTATCAAGCCTTAAATCCTTTACATCTCAGTCATCTGCTAGCTATGATTCCATAGAGAGAGCCCTCTCTGGTTTTGTAGGGCTAGTTACCAAACTAAAACTTGGTCTTTGGTTACCTCCGTCGATTCCTCTTAGCCTGGGACATTGTGGGGATAACACATGCCAACCAAAAATAAATTATTATTTTTAATTACAGGCATTGTTTACTACACAATCAAGGGTTAACATAGGGGTGTTACAAAAACTTTGGACTTCGTGTTGGCTTGATTGACTAGAAAAATTAACAATAATTTCAATCTTGGTTGGTTCTACGGTAATTTCTGTAGCAGAAACATGATGCCATGAAACAATTCCTTTTATTAGTAACATAAAGAATTTTTCATTATTGAGGGCTGAATTATTTTCCATACATATTTTCAAAGATTTTTCAATATTGATCAAAGGTTCTTCAATGTATCACCATATAAATAGAAATCATCCATATAAAATTCAAGACACTCATGAATTAGATCAACCAATATTGCCAAAAATGCTCTTTGAAATGTGGTTGATGCAATACACAAGTCAAAGAATAATTCATTATAGGCATAAGTTCCCTAAGGACATGTAAAAGTAGTTTTGTCCTGGTCCTCTACAAACATCTTTACTTGACTATAGCCACTAAATCCATCTAGAAAGTTAAAAAAAATCTTTCTTGCTAAGGTATATAGGACTTGATCTACGAATGGAAATGAAAAGTTATCCTTAAGGGTGGCTTTATTCAAATCTCTCTACTCTATACACACTCCCCATTTTCCATTTTTCTTAGGCACTACAACTAAGGGAGAAACCCATTCATGATTAGATATAGGGTAGATAAAACCTACCTTTAGCAATTTTTGAAGTTCATTTTTTACTATCTCTTTCAACATTGTATTCATCCATCACTAAGGTTTCCTTATAGGTCTAGAATTTTCTTCTAGATAGATATGATGATGAATGCATGTACTAGGGTGAATACCTTGCATATTTATGTAATCCAAATAAAATGCTTTGGGATACTTTTTTACCATTTGATTTATTGATCTTCTTTAGATACTTCTAGCGTAGAAGTGTTGTTTATAGTTTTTTTAGTTGTAGTTCAACAATCTTAGCATTTGAATTTATCATTGAATCTATAGGGAAAATTATTGAAATGAAGATTGTAAAGAATTCATTGTGAATTTTCTTGAAAAAAATGTTCTAAAAGATTATGTATTGTAGCATATTGAAATGTTCTTAATTGTTTTGCAAATCAAGATTAGAAATGAAGTAATTTAATAGTTTTTCATTCAATGTGTCACCAAAATCAATAGCTTGATTAATAGTAATATTGTTGAATGATTTAATCTTCTAAATTTTTTCTTCAAGCCATGAAAATTGTTCTAACTCATTCAGTTTTTAGTAGGGGGAATATAACATTTATTTTCTTACATTCATCCCCTCTAGAGATCATCATCTTCCCTAATCTATAGTCGATGAATGCATTGGTTGTAGTCAACCATGGTCTTCCAAAGATAAGAGGATATCCACGCAAATTTTATTATGGTTTTAGAACTAAGATGTATATTAGATATTCCGAAGAATCCAAGGATCCTATTAAATCCTCTATTACACCTTCATGCTTAATCCTTGATTTACCATCTAATTCAATTATTTTAGGTGTTGGTAAGAGATTGTGTTGATTTTAATTTTTCATTGTATACATTGGCATTACAATGATTAGTGCACCTAAATCAATTAAAGTGTTTGGAATTAACAATTTGCCAATTGTAATTGTAACAATAGGAATTCCTAGATCCACATATTTTCTAGTTCCAATTGAGTTTAATATTAGGCTAGTTAAATGACCAATGACATGTATTATGGTCAGATCTTTCTTTCTTTCCTTATATTTGGAACAATATTCCTTAATTGTTTTAACATGTATTGGGATATATTTTATAGTTTGCAATAAAATAATTTTAATAAATAAATTCTTCAGTCGATATAAGAAATCATGCTCAATACGAACCATTGATTTTTCTACAACTAGCCTCTCTAGAAAGGGAGGTAATTTAGTAGTTAAATATTGTTAGGGTCCAACCCTAACTCCCTTATTCATGTAATAATCCTCATCAGAGTCATTGTTAGTTAGTGGAGTCAATAAAGCCCATAAGTGGTTATCTTCATTAATAATAATTGTAAGTGGTTGACCTGCATTATAGAAAAGGGACCACAATCAGTTATAAACAGGCCATAGTTAATAAATAAAGTGGTTAACTCGTGTTATGAAAGGGACCACTAGTAGTTAGGGTTTTGGATGTCATAAAGCTATAAATAGTATTAGATAGAAAGGGAAGGAGTATCGAGTCTTATTATAATTGAGCTTTGTTATGTTGGAGTTTTCCCCCTTGAAGAGCCATGTGAACATTGTATTATGCTTCTGAATAATAAAATATCTTTGCATCTTGTCTCATTTCATGTGATATTTTTGTGTTTTGGTCCATATTGTTTCATATTTCTACTATTCTGGTTTTCTCAAAGGTCAAGTGCATAACAAGTGGAATTATAGCACTTTCCATGGCAATTTGTACATCCAATTTCCACAAAATATTTTTTAGACTAGATATGTGTTTCGAAGTCTTTAAACTGCTGCATCTATTATTGAGTGCATAAAACTGTCAATTTGGGAGGCATGCATGTGGGAACTACAAGAGGT
This sequence comes from Pinus taeda, assembly GCA_000404065.3. Classification (NCBI taxonomy): domain Eukaryota; kingdom Viridiplantae; phylum Streptophyta; class Pinopsida; order Pinales; family Pinaceae; genus Pinus; species Pinus taeda. The sequence goes on along the minus strand of APFE030780397.1, from coordinate 115,485 downwards.
GATAACACTTGTTGGACATTGTAAACCATATGGCTACTCCTTTGATTAGTAGTGCATTAGAGAGAACCACTCACATACTACACTTTCATGTACCCATGGGTATATTGAAAGCCCCCTAGGGTAACCTGAAACCTAACCTTAGATATGTTGTCGGTCATCTTGCTGCTACAGTACACCATGAACAACACTCAGGGAGATTACTCACATGTATAATAGGGAAGTCCAGTAGTACGGCTAAGGGCATGGTCTATCCTTGTTAGTTAGCACCCTGAAAGATTGGGTCGATTAATATTGTTGGACCCCTATGTATATTGTGATCTATACCACCTGACACTCCTTTGAGACCATATTTCTCTCAGCTATCTGAATATGACCCCCTACCTTTTCATCTAGATCAAATATAATTGTTGTCGTTTGACTATCGTTGTCCAGATTAGATCCAACAGTTGGGGTTCTGCTACTGTCGATCATATCAGATTCAGCAGTTGGGGTTTTCACAGTGCATATTAGACTCTTTGTGTAGTGAGGGTTTTAGCTACCATGGTCCAGTTCAAACCTAATTTTCGCAGGATATTTGGCAGTATCAAGCTTTACAAAATTCATCCATTACAATATTGATCAACTGGGAGTAAAATTCTATTTGGAGTTAAAAAAAAAAAAATTGGGGCCATCCCAGGATGCTTGCAAGATACCTAGCCCATAAGATTCAGGACGACAAGTTGGTCATAATGGTACCATTCACTTGTAAGCCCCCAATTTTTAGGCAGCCCTAAATTTCTCCCGACATAACTTAAGTGACCCATGTCACTAGACTCCTAATATTTCCCTCTTTCCAAGAATACTACTCTTAAGTAAGCTCAAAATTTGATTGGGGCTAGTGTATGCTCAGTACTAGGTCTCAATTTATGACTGTCGAAAGGGCTTTTGGGTAGATCGACATCCTCAACAAAAAATTTAATGACTTCCAGGAGTCTATTACCTCCCAGCTCACATAAGTACTGACAACTATAAATATGCCTCACAAACCCATGAGGGAAGAACTTAGTGTTGATGTAAGCATAGAAGGAAAATCCAACGATCACATTCATTTCCATGGAGATTGTAGAGTTCCATAATTGTCTTGTTTTGACACCCTTTTTCCTCCATATTCCTTTTTTTCATCATCCCTATCAACTCAATAAAGGTCATAAATCACAGATTTTGATAAGGTAAAAACTCTTACATGTCTTATTTTTTATATTCATTAATGTGCCTTATTGTTATGTTAAATAATACATTAGCTATAGAATTGACATGATTTTGCAACTATTTTATAGTTTTGCAGCTACCTCCATGGTTTCTGGGGTTCTGGTGCGCCAATGAAGCAAATAAGCACATGAGTAGTTGAGGATTGATCCCCTCATGTATCTCCTCCTATTCACTTGAGTCAATTCATCGAAGGAATCACAAAGTGGTTCAGTGAAAGGTATGGGTCAAACACGTAGAAACAGAAATCTGAATGCATCACGTTTCTTCGATTTTCTTTCCAAATAGCAAATCGACGATATAATGTTTTTTATGTTTAGTTTCAAATTTGAATAAGGATTTATCAACAGGCCTTTAGGCATAGAAGTCTCAAACTGTTGAGCACACAAGTATGCATCCTTTGTCAAGAACAAAAAGGACATAATAGTTAATTGTTGGAGAATTATCAAACAGAACTTTGTTCTCGTATAAATTTTAAGTTACCTTTCTATGATTCGATGCATACGTGAATGTGATTTACACCTACTAGATGAGGAGGGTGCCTACAGGTAAATTTTTTAGTTTATTTAATTTCATTTCTTTATGATTGTTTTCATTTAATCGCTTTTTGTTATCACTGCATTCTAGTTTGGTTCCTTTACTTCATTGTTTTCATTATTTTGATATAACTCAGTTATTTCATTACCATTTCATTATTTTGTTTGCACTTACAATTGTTTAATAGTCTAGTTCTTAAACATTTTTCGTTTCACTACAGTTAGTATTTTCATGCTTTTTATAATTAGAACCTGTATCTACCCTGTAGTATGCAATTAGAGATTTCTTTCATGCTCTTTAGAATCGGAATTTGTATATACATTTTGTAGACAAGCTTTTGAAGGATCATTAGAATAATTTGAATTTCAATACTCTGTTTTTATAGCAACAAAGTGTTAAGAAAGGTTCATAGTTTTAGGATAAATAACATAGGATATTTTAGGATGATACTAAATATGGATATAACCTGGTAGATTAAATCTAACAATAGCTTAACTTCCACTTATTAACTTGTAGAAATCTGACTCTAAATAACAACGAAAATCCCAAAACGAACATAACCATCATCTTACAAACTAAAGGAAAGGATTCGAGCATATATAGTGCACCTGCACTTCATAAGCTTACAAAATCGGGTTGATAATTTATCCTTGAAATTTAAGAACATTAAATTGACTAAACATTTTGGCGTCATTGATGGGGAAGTGTAAATAGAAGCCTTAAAAAAAATCATCAAATAAAAACATGACATGCATAGGGAAAGAGACTCTAGAGGTAGGTTTGTAGGTCGAGGAAGAAGTTTAATTCCTAAATCATCACTCACTCCACCATGACCTCGTAGTGCCACAGCACCCACACAAACTCAAATTCCATCCATAGCTAGCCAAAGGTATACTAACGGGTTTTGCATTCTACATATTAAACCTTTTCAACACCTTTTCTATGTACTCACTTTGAGACAATGTTAATTTGTGATTCTTCCTGTCTCTAGTTATTCTCGTACCAAGGATTTATTTTGTAGCACCCAAATCCTTCATTGCAAATAATTTTTCCAATTTCCTTTTGAACATATTTATTTCCTACATGTTAAAGCCTACAACAAGCATGTCATCTACATACAATAACAATATAATATAGCTTCCATCATTTTTCCTTTTGAGATAAATACAATGATCAGAGTGACACCTAGTATAACCTTGTTCATACATAAACCTATCAAATTTTAGATACCACTGCCTTGGAGCCTGTTTTAAGCCATACAAGCTTTTCTTCAACCTACACACTAGTTTCTCCTTCCCTTTTACCTCATATCCTTGTGGCTGTTGCATATATATCTCTTCCTCCAAATCCCCATGGAGAAAGGTTGTCTTTGCATCTAATTGCTCAAGATGAAAATATTCAGCTGCTACTAGACTTAGAATATTTCTGATTGAACTCATTTTCACAGTAGGCAAAAATATCTCATCAAAGTCTATACCCTTTTTCTATGCAAGCCCTTTCACCACATGTCTAGGTTTATACCTTTTTCTACCTCCATCTTCTTCCTTCAACTTGTAAACCCATTTATTTTGCAATGTTGTTTTACCTGCAGAAAACCTGACTAATTCCCAAGTCTGGTTATGTGCTGAGTCCATCTCTTCTTTCATGGCTTGCTCCCAATTCTTCCTAGTTTCTACCTACACTGCTTCTTCATAACATTCTGGTTCACCAGAATCAGTTAACAATACATAATATAATGAAGGAGAGTATCGTTCAGGGAGTCTACTTATCCTGGTAGATCTTCTAACATCACTTTCAGGTGTTTTAAGTGCTTATTGTTGTTGTATTTGTTGTTTTGGCTATTGGTCATTATGATTTTCAAGCACCATCACTTTTTCTGTGATCTCGTCAAGCACTTGTATTCTTTGTTTTCTTTTTCCTATTTCTTTTCGTGTTATTGATCCTTATACAAAACCTTTTCATTGAATATGACATCTCTACTCCTAATGATTTCGTGTTTTTCATAATCATAAAAGAGATAACCAAAATCATTAACACCATATCCAATAAAGCTACATTTATTTGATTTTGCCTTAAGCTTTGTTCTATTTTCTTTATTAATATGGACAAAGGATTCACAACCAAAAGTCTTCAAAAAAGAGTAGTTTACCTTTTTATTTGTCCATGCCTCCTCTAGAATACCACCATCCAAAGAACTTGAAGGCCCTCTGTTTATTAGATAAACAACAATATCTACAGTATTTGCCCAAAATTGTAAAGGCAATCCTGCATGCAATCTCATGCGCCTTGCACGCTCCATGATTGTCCTGTTCATCCTTTCTGACACACTATTTTCTCGTGGTGTTCCTGGAACTGTCTTCTCTCTGTGATTTCCATTCTCAGAACAATACCTATCAAACTCTTTGCTGCAATATTCACCTCCATTCTCCGATCTGAGACACTTCAACCTTTTTCCTATCTCATTTTCAACCAAGGCTTTCCATTTCTTGAAAATATCAAATATGTTAGATTTATTTCGAATACAATAAATCCAAGTTTTTTTGGTTGCATCATCAATAAAAGTAACATAATAATGAGATCCACCAAGAGATGATACTTGAGTAGGTCCCCATACATCTGTTTGCGCAAGATCTATTTTTTCGCTCTTATTTTCTTTGCCAACTCTAAGGAATCTGACTCTCTTTTGTTTTCCATAAACATAATTCTCACAGAATTTTAAATCAACATGCTTCAAACCTGGCAACAAATTTCTTGAATGAAGAATTTGCATCCCCTTCTCACTCATGTGCCTAATCCTATGATGTCACAATGCCATAGCTTCTCCTATAGACGTTTAACATAATTAGAAATACCATTGCATAAATACAATGTACCAACCTTCCTCCTTTCTCTATTACCAGGGATCCTTTAGTAACCTTCCAAGTTTTATCAGTGAAAGTAGTTACGCAACATTCACCTCCCAACTACCCTATTGAAATAAGATTTTTCATTAGATCTGGAACATGCCTTACCTCCTTCAATAGCCACTGATTTCATTTTGCTATTTATGAAAATTGTATCCATTCCAGTAATTTTATAGGGTTTATCATCACCAAATCAAACCTATCCAAAATATCCTTGAACATAATCGTAAAAATGTTTCTTATCAGCTGTGGCATGGAATGAGGCCCCTGAATCTACCACCCAGGCATCAATAATATTTTCTAATGAAAGGATCAAAGCATCTTGCAACACATCACCTGTTACATTCACTTCATGATTAGTTTCTTTCTATGCGTCTCCTTATTTTCCCTTCCGAGACTTGCAATATTTCTTCAGGTGCCTTTTCTTCCCGCATTTCCAGCACACTATCCCTAATCTAGACTTGGATCTACCTTTTCTCAACTTACTATGATATCTTGGGCTCTTTCCTCTTTCCATTTTTCTTCCCCTACTCTTTGCAGTCAAAGCATTAACTGATGTCTCACTGGAGCTTTTCCATCGCATTTCCTCACTAAGGATTGCATCGACAACATCATCAAACTTTAAGTACTAGATCCAGATACAGAGTTACTAATGGACATAACTAAACCATTCCAACTTTCTAGCAATGAGCACAAAAATAATAAAGCCCTAACTTCATCATCAAAAGTTAGCCCTACAGAACTTAACTGACTTGTAACTGTATTAAAATCATTTAAATGATCAGCAACAGATCCACCTTTTGACATCTTCATATTAAATAAATGCTTCATAAGAAATACCTTATTTGAGGCCAAGTGTTTTTCATATAGTTTGGCCAATGTTGAAATTAGACCCTATGTTGTCATTTCCTTTGAAATATTAAATGCTACTGATGCCACTACGCATAACCATATTGTTCCAAGTTCCTTTCTATTGAGAATATTCCATTCTGTGTCTGTCATACTCATCGGCTTCTTTGTCTTTCCACTCAATGGCAGGTACAGATCTCTCTAATACAGATAATCTTCCATTTGCATCTTCCACAGCTAGTAGTTTTGGTCATTAAATTTTTCGACCCTAAACCTACCATCTTCCGCCATTGCTCCCACTCGAATGAGAAACCCTTCTTTCCTGTGAGTTTATAAGCCAAATAGACCTTCGGCTCTTATACCAGTTGTTAAAAAATTATATATTACAAAGCAATGGAACACATAGAATATTGCAGAAATATAAACACAAAAAACACATAAAACAAGAGAGACACATATATACGTGGTTCACCCAGTTTGGGCTACATCCACAGAGAAACAAACATGTTGTTAAAAAATTATATATTACAGAGTAATGGAACACATAGAATATTGCAGAAATATAAACAAAGAAAACACATAAAACAAAAGAGACACAAATATACATGGTTCACCCAGTTTGGGCTACGTCCACGGAGAAACACCAGTCCTTATTTTTATATTATCCAACAAATTGAAGAGATACAACCTACAACAGATCCACTATAACTCCCTCTTCACTCTCAATCTCCTCTCTCTTCCTCACTCAAAATACAGATCTATGTAGACGCAATACAATTCCCTATTGTACAGTGAGGGTTTGCCTTCTAGGGAAAAAAACCCTAAATTAAACATAACTTCTACTGTCAGATCATCTGCATATTGAACAGCCCAGATTGACTAGAAACTACTATACTTTTACAAGGAAATTTTACATCTTTTTTTTAGGTTCGGGGGCGCTGGCCCCAAACCCCCTCTGGGAGGTTGCTGGCCCCTGGACCCCCCAACCGACGGGTATTAGCCCCTCCAGACCCCTGCGGGGGGGACAAGTTCCCCCCGTAACCCCTCGCGTGGAAGGGTGTACAATCTTCCTCGGGTATACATCCGGCTCAAACCTCTGAATATAGAAGATAATCAGGCTCCACACCCTACATATCTAGCATATCTTTCAGTTGAACCTTTAATTTTACAAGTTTAGGAATACTCATGTGATATGGAGTCTTTGTTGCTAGTATTATTCCCGAAATTAATTCAATGGTAAATTCAATGTCTCTTCTAGGTGATAGTTGAGGAAATTCTTCTAGGAATATATCACTAAATTGTTTTAACAGTGGGTGACTTTCAAAGGAATCCATGCAACCTTCCAATTCCTCATTCATGTGGATAGCATACAACACACAACCCTCTCTATTGCATCACTTCACTTGAAAAGTAGTTATTTTCATGAGCAAGATTGGTCACTTTATTTGTTGCAACATTATCTTCTCATCGGTATCACTAAGGCATTTCAATGCTCTGTTATAACAATAAATCTTAGATTTTTGGGATTCCAACCTGTCCACACCAATTAGAACATCATAATATCTGAATGGAAATAAATTGAGAGCATATATAGTGGTCATACCACTAATCTCCATAGGGAATTACTCCACGATGTTTGTCACTCGCCTTTTTGTTCCCATTTCTAGTTGAACCAACCATGATTCTTCATGAGATTTATTTGTAAATTTACATTTCTTTGCAAATTGAAGTTGATTACCATACCTTCAATTTGGATTATTGTATCTTATTGGTCTCCCTACCTATTGTATAATGAAACATAAATTTTGGGTTTGTTCTAAGCCACATCATTCACTATTGTTTCTTCTTATACATTATACATATTTGTTCCAATCCAATACTCTTGAGGACAATTCCTGTGCAAACAATTTTCTCCACAATTCCAACACTATATAGTCCCTTTCCCAAACCCTTCAGCCTCTTCCTATGTTGATTTTTGGGGTCTATTTTTGTTGGTCATTGTGGGATTTTTCTGGTATTCATTCTTGACAGAAGTAGTTAGCTTTACATTCTTCACTCCTCGCTTATATTCTAAGGACTTGGGTCCTTTTCCTTTGAATTTTTCCTTATCTTTCTTCTTTCAAAATTTTCGTACTTTACTGTTGTGATTGGATTGTTCATAGTAGTACCGAATTTTTCAAATGATATCCTATAGTGGTTTTGGCTCATCAAACTCGATTTTGTCCTGGTAAGCTTAGGGTAATCTACAAAGATACCTCAGGTTATTTTTCTTCTCATATTTGATGTAAGGTACATACCTCAAAAACTCCAAGAATTTTCTTATATACTCATTAACTGTTAATTGCCCAAATTTGTGCACATATAATTATTTGGCTTTGTTTTCATAATACTTTTAAGATAGGTACTTCTCAAGGAAGTATTTCTTAAAACTTCTCCATGACATCTCTTTCTCCCCAGTGTCTTTAACAATCTTCAAATATTCCCACCATATATTCGCTTTTCCTTTCAAACTAGAAATAACTATTGTGGCCTTCATGTTCTTAGAGTAGTCATACACCATGAAATAATTCTTCATACCCAACATTCAAGCCTTGACCTCTTTAGCCTTCTTCACCTCTCCATCAATGATAGGGGATCTTATTTTATTGAACTCCCTTATTGTTCAACTCTTGTTGTTTCTCTTCTAATAATGGTGTTTCTTGACTATAGTATCTTATGATCGGCCAGGGCTTTTTGAGTTTCTTTCTGGAGTGTTTATTAGAATTGTTCCTTCATCTGCATGCTTATGTATTTTTCATGATTTCTTCCTCCTACCCTATTGGTATCCAACCTTTTCCTTTGGACTTCTAATGGGCTAGGCTTGGGCTTGTGTCTATATAGGTAACTAGCACCAAGCTCTTATTGCTTCTGCCTTTGTAGATCTGACAGGCTTTGTAACATCACAACTCCACATCTTGCCTTTCTTGTGCTCTAACAATATTTTCATTATCTTCTTTGCAACTTCTCAGTTAATATCTTAGGCTTCTAAGGGTTTCCATCCAATCAGGATATCCTTCTTCCTTCCTTTCCCTAATTGATTCTTCTTCTTAATAGTGCTAGGACTTATTTCTTCCATACTACTCCATCCTGCTATTCATCCTGTTTACTCACTTGTTGTTCCTTGCTTTTTTCTTATTTGTTGCATACACATAGTTGTTAGCCAACAAAAATTGCAATATAAACACAACTACCCGTCACCTTGGCTTATTTATAATAACCATGTTGATGTGATACCATTTGAAACATCAAATCTGAGTTACTATGAAAATTAAAGATAAAATAACCAATCAATAATTCTGTCAAATTAAGAATTATATTAATTGTAGTTGAAAATCAACACACATTTGTAAACAAAAGGGAAACTAGCATAGTAAATAGTCATCCTGGATGTGTGCATGTGAGCCTCTTTAGTTCTAGTGTTGAACCATGTTATGATGCCACATTGTAGCCCTCCCTCTCACCCCCTTACTTCATTCTCGGGTAGTGGAGGTGTTACCTCCAAGTTTACCAAATCTCCAAGGTCTATTAAAAAGACGGGGTCACAAAAATCCCATTTTTCCAACTTCCTTCAAACTCAAAAAAAAAATTCACCATCACATTCGACTCATCAAGGGATTTCTAGCAATATAATTTTTATCTCAATTTGACTTCCAGATTAAAAGCTATTTCCATTTAAAGATTCAGTCATCAACCTTACCACATTAGCACACATGGGCACATGACAAAGTCATGGGGAATACATGGCTCTCCAATATAATTCAAACCTAATGTGGCTCTACTACATCATCACATTATCATTCCTAGTGCCAATGTTCTAGGGCAAGGGATGTAAATCATTCAAAATTGGTGTGGCAAAAAAATAAATTTGATGTCGTCTATAGTAGAGATCATCGTATAGTTCTCTCTGTCAATTATGCCCAACACCAATGTGCCTAGGTGAGCCTAGCACTAGAAAGGAGACACGAAATAAGATAGTTAACGGTAATATTGTTATCATGCCTTATGTTACCTATGATGTGGCATGAACCCTAGAACCACCTAGCGGGCATGCCATCTAGAGCTATGTCACCTATATCCCCTATTCCTTTCTAACATCAAGATGATGTCACCATGCCACATGGCTTCCTCTAATAGTGTCATGTTGCATCTTAAATCAAACTTTCTAGCAACCCATATGGCCAATTCATCCTACCATGTCTCACTCCATAGAGGTGCCATGTCAATAATTAGTTCATGTCAGCTTCCATGTGGAATCCACTTAGCTCTACTCAGCCTAGGTGGTTTTTGCCACCTTATCTTAAGGTTGTGCATCCTACCAAGTCAATCCCTTCGTGCCAATCAACATTTTTTTGTTATGTGAAGTTTTATGCCCTCAAAAGGATTTATCTTTTAAACATTGTTCCCACCTATGTTCCCTAATATGAATAAATTTTTAATTACTGACGAAATTGATCTTACATCGCACTATTGAGCCTTCCATCACTAGTGCACATTCCTGCTACATACCACTTGCCAAGGCCGGTGTGGCATGACAGGAATATTTATCATCCCATAATTAAGACATCTATGTCTCATGTTCCCTATCTATAGTGCCCCATCCCAAGAACAACTAACATAAACCATTAACTAAGGGGGCACGATATGACATGAAATATCACGTTGGGTGAAAGGGAGTTTACCATATCACACCCACTACACTTCATTGAATTCTAAGATTGTTCCACAAAAATACACTTATATACTGAAAATACTTTCAACATCCAAAGTCAAGCATGTAGATTACATTATGTAGGCTTAAGGACTCCAAGGCTCTGCCAAGCCATCCTTAGATCTAAATTTTGGCCCAAGAGGAGAATGAGACATCAAACTTATCATCATATCATCTATATATATAATATATATATATATATATATACACATATATATTTATGACCAAGAAAAAAAAAACCTAGTGCTTGACCCATTCTCTTCATAACACAATACTTTACAGTATTAAACAAGACGATAAATATTTTGATTTATAATCATGTCAACCATTAGTGCATAGTATGAGAAGTTACCTACAAGTCTTCATGCAACTAATTAGATTTGCATAAAAATTCAAGGACATTCATAGTAGTTGCATAGGATAACATTTTAACTTAGTGAAAAGAACATTCATAACATATTTCCCATCAAAGACATCCAGTATTTTTCAACGACTATTCAAGCGTAACACATTTCCATATATTACTCATTAACATACCCATCTTGTTAGCATACACATTAAACTATGCATAAGTTATGGCACTTATCTAAATGTTTATAGATGGTTGGAAACTAAAGGTGGAACTTTATATCTCCACCCAACCGTAAGCCATCTGCATCATAGTATTTCTTGCAACTATACACCCCCAAGCCAGATCCATGATACAAGGGAATTATTTCTCATGGATTCAACTAGACTCAATTAGGTTATTACTCATCTTCCTAGAGTATGGGAATTTTTTATAGGTGGTTTTTGAGATTTATTTTCAAGGCAAGCAGTGTAGGAATTGTAGTACAGTATCTAGATGGTTTATGATCTTCCTCTACAAGAACTTAATGGTTTATCAACCATTTTAACAAGCACCCTAATGTATTTCCACCCTTCCTAGTGGTTTATCAACTTTATAGCAAGAACCTAAGTGGTTTATCAACCTATTTGGGAAGCACTGAGTGGTTTATCAACTTTCTCAACAAGAACTCAGTGGTTTGTCAACCCTTTTTAGTAAAATCCCTTCACCTAATTTCTCCTCTGAGCCTCCCACTCATCTTCCAAGCTTGCACACCATTGACTCAGTCCCATCATCCCATTAGTCTCAACAAACATTTCCGACGTGTAGCACCCTTTCTCTTGTGCTTTGACTTATTTTATTTCTCAACATTCTATCACATTGTCTCTAACCAATTTTTTTACGATCAAATACTCATTTTTCTTTCTATTCTTCCTTATCCTCCAAGCTCTTCATTTCCTGTAAGTTTTTCCCACTTCCATTTCCCCACGTTGTGGGACCACAAAAATGTGGGTATTTCTTTTCCAAATCATTTCCTCGCCATGTGTTTGGTGGTGGTGTGTTCTATTACACCATATCCCCCACTCTCATATTCCCCTTAGATCATCAATCAATTTTTCCCACTCTTCAGGCCGTTAGTGTCAGTCAATTTTTCCTTCCACCATTGATCAAATGCTCTCTTTCAGAGTGTCCATTAGGGTTTAAGATAATTTTTTTGTCATTTCACTAGGTCTTCCATTCAAAAATTTTGGTCACTACTCAGTTTATCTAGGGTTATTTCCACTCTCTCAAGAATTTCACGTGTTGATCACTTTCATCACTCAGCTAAGTGTATCATTATCAAGAATCATCATCATTTCAGTGATCACCATCATGATTTCATTCAATTGAGTGGCCCCATTAGGTCATTACGGTTTCAAGGTCACTAAAGCTCTCATTTCAAGCATAAAATACAACAAAGAAGCAATGGTAATAAGCAAGTATCTTCAATAAATTTTGATATCAAATGTAATTTAATGTTTTCATATGTAATAAGTACTTCAAAGTTCCAAGTTCCAAACACTACAGTTCGTAGTTCCAAAAAAGATTCAATGTCTCAAAAACTCCATAAAGTTACTGAGTTTCAAATTTCAAAGGTCATAAAGTGTCAAGGGTCCAAATTTAAGTTTAAAAGGGTAATATGATTTGTTTTTTAACTCATTTTCACTTTCAAAATTTCAAGCATCTCTCAGTTATCATCGTGTAGGAGAATACTTTGTGAAAATTGAGGGTTTTGTTGCATTCTTTGAGAAAAGAGACCATTTTGTCGAGAAATGCGACCCTTTTAGGATAAATGTGACCCTTCTGTGGAAAAGTGTGACCTTTCAAAGCAAGAGTGACCCACAGAGTGACTCTTTGGGAAATTCATAGTATAGGGATTTCTTCTTGGTTTCAAGGGGATTTTCAATTTAGCCAAACTTCAAAAGATCATTCAAGGACTCTTAAAGCCTCTACAAATAGTAAGTGACCCTCTACACCATCATTTTAAAGGTTTTCCTCAATGTAAATTGATTGTTTTTGAGGGTTTTCTCCAGCAAACTTTTTGGTGAATGAAACCTAGCTTCTACTAATTTACCACTATCATCCATCATCCATGAAACCATAATTTAAAATATCCTACCATTCCACCACTCATTCTCTATTGATTTCATTAAACCCTAGCCTTCCACTACGTTTTCACCTTTGAGAAAACTCCCACTTCAGTTTTATCAACATCATCTAGCTAGTGTTTTACCCTCCGACATATTTAATGGAGAGTGAAAGAGAGAGTGAAAATAAAGTGCGCAAGGGAGGACATCATTAATGGTTTGATCCATCCAACATGTGAGAAATCAATGCTTCTCCATTTGCCCAAAAATGTTTCAAAAATGTTGTTTGTATGAAGTTTTGTGAGCAGGTCGCAGAGTTTGGTTCCCATGTCACTTTCACAAGCCTCTTTGCCCAAAATTTCAACATAGATAAGGTTGTTATTGCAGGTATTGAGTTTAGTGTTTTAGCAGGTGTTATTTCTTCAGCCATAGGTATTCCAAATCATGGTGACAATTGGTTCAAAGGCATGGAATAACCCCTTGATGATTATAAGATGTTCGTAAAACCTAATGTCAGAGAGAATTCTAAACATGTTTTTCCTTTTAGACATATGCTTAACAAGTATGCCCCTCTATTGAAGGTTATTATGAAGTATTTTACATGCGAAGGTAGATTCTCCATATTATACATATATCATGTTAGGTTACTTATGCACTTCACCTCTACATGAACACTTAATTTGTGGAACTTTCTATCTAAGAGTGTGGTGAACATGATTGAAAAACTCCACACCAAGGGACAACATCATATCGAAAATTTGTTTCACCATAGTCTGATCAAGATTGTGGCTATGCATCAGCTATTAGTCAAGAAATTCACTTGGGAAACCCTTCTAGATAAATTAAAAAATGCTCTTGCTTTTAGCCCCACTATTTCTCCCAGCAAAAAGACACCATCAAGGTCAAGGTCCACATGGTCGATGATGCATGTTTCAACAAGAAAACATGCATAAGTTTTAGAGGCACTTAGAGATAAGGTAACAAAGGACATATCAAAGAGGGAACAGGCTTGTGTTTTCTCCACAAATTGTGGAAGGGGCCAATCCTTGTACATCCGCACAACAGGGATCACATTTGCAGGATGAGGAGACTATCCTTCATGAGATGCACATAGTGGACTTGGAGTCCCAAGATGATCATCAAACCCTTAAACTAGTTATCAAAGAGAAGGATTATTAGATCATGGAGCTTCTAGAAAATGTGGCAAGAGCCAAATTCATCATTTCCTTCCTTGAGCAAGAAAATGAGCAGCTAAAGGCAAAGCAACTCCTTTTAGAAAAAGATTTGTTTAAAACTAGTATGCAAGAGTCCAAAGGTAACGAAATGGTGGAGCATGATGAGAATGATGAACAAGGAAAGAAGGTTGGAAGGAAGAGGCCTAGGTCTCAAACGAAAATTGCAGAAGGAAAAAGACCAAAACCTATTGAATGAGGATTTGAGTCTTAAAGACAAAATTGCTATGGAAATCAATGAAGACAAATAATATTGGCTAGGAAAATTCAATGGCCATATAGAGAAGCTTATTGACAAAGCTAATAGGTAAAATGAGATGTTGAGGCACATGGCCCATCACTATCAAACAAGGAATCAGATTACACAAATCATAATCAAGAAATTGAAAGCAAAACTAAAATAGGTCCAAGACAAACAAAGGGAATCAAGGAAAATAGGTAAAAGAATAAAAATAGTGACTAAAACATTAAATAATGTTTATTCTATCATCCATTGTAGCTAAGGAACAAATTTTGAAAATCTTGGAGCATTTTGGATTTTTTTTAAATTTTGCAGGAAAAGGCACACAGAAGTGTCGTGCAGAGGCATGCCCCTTATTTCCTGGACATCCAAATGAAGTTTTTCCTACATGCATGAGTGCATAATCATAAGTAGATGCAAAATCTAAGCTTATTTTTGCATGAAAGCTTCCCATTTTGATCAGAAACTCAAAAAACCTCACCTTTTTTTGGACCGGCGCGACTCTTCTGAGTAAGGTTAGAAAAAGTAAGTTTAAGAGGCCTTACCATGGGTCATTTTCAGAAATTCAAGATGTTCTAGAAACTAGAATGACAAGGCTAGTTTACCATTCTTTCAGATTTAAATTTTGACTTAAGGAAGATACCTAAAAGTGGATTCCAATAGGTGAGACCCTTATGCGAAATTTCATGTTTTGGTGCATGCTGGTGCGACCTTTTTGCTGACTAGCACAACCCTTCAAGTTCTGGCCCGACCCGTCTAGTCTGGTAACTTTTTGAGTTTTAAATGATGGAAAATTTGAGATATTATGATATATTAATGTTAATTTAGGTTTATTATTTGGTTTTTGCCTCACTTTATGAGGAAAATTGTAATTAAAGAGGAGATATGCTCTCCTAAACTTTAGCCTAAATTGTGGAAATTGTCTCAACTATCCTAGCTTTAGGTGAGGACTCATCAAATCCAATTATGATGAGCCTTGAATAGAGTTTTCAACCCAATGAGATGTCATATGTTGTATTTTCCTATATAATATGGAAGGGAATCATTTTCCAAGGGTTGGACATTTGAGGAGAGAACCATTGTAGCTTGTATTTGACATTTTTGGAAATAAAAGGACATAGTTTGCAACTATCATTTAGGAATTCCTATGCAGTAAGTTTATCATGTTGTTTTTCCTCTATTATTACTTTATAGAAATGATATTTAGCTTTCCTTTCCATTAATCATCTCTTCAATAGTTTTCTTTGCAGTTTATAAACATAATTCTTTTCACTAAGCTCTGTTTTGATGGAAATTTATTATATGTTATTTTCTCTCTTTATTAATGAATTCATGTCTCATGCTCATTAAGAATTTCATGCTTCTTATCAACACCATACTACACTGAAAAAGCCTAAAATCCATCACAAAAGTGTTGCTACCTTACCCCTTCATATCTTTGTTGTTGTAATCCTTTGACCCTATGACTTAGATACTTGCTTTTCTTCCTTATCTAGAATCAAAAACTCTAAATTTCCCAAACTCACTTGAGCCTAGCTATCTAGCCTAAAATCCTTTACATCTCAGTCATCTACTAACTATGATTCCATCGAGAGAGCCCTCTCTGGTTTGGTAGGGTAGCTACAAAACTAAAACCTTAGTTTGTGGTTACCTCTGTCGATTCCTCTTAGCCTAGGATATTGTGGGGGATAACATTTTGGCATTGTTGCCAAGGAAACGATTGTTATATCATTCTTGGGGTTAGTTCTATTATTGCTTTCAAGACTAGTTCTATGGGTGACATATTCTAGTATCCAAAGGAAGGTTGATTTAAGTAATCAAATCAAGTTCAAGGCATAAAACAATTTGGCTCCTAAAGATTCATGAGGCCAAATCCTAAACCAAATCCACATACTATTGCTAAGGATCTAGAGAAGTTACATAAGAAACTCAAAACTCCTATTCCTTAAAGTGAACCTAGAAAATTGGTAAAAAATACATCTCTACCTGATCAATTATTAACTATTGAAGATATTTATTTTGCTATTCAATTTGAGCAATCTTTGTTTCGATCTAAATTTGATTCTTTCCTTTTGAAAGTTGTTTTTGATCCTATTAGGTTTGATTCCTACCTCCCTTCTGCTAAATCTCTCTTTTCCAAAATTGATCATGAGTTGTGGTTAAATTTTGATAAAATTCAAAGCTTACCAAGCCAACTTCAAATGACTACCAAGAAAGCTTAAGTTCAATACTAGTTTGAAAACCTCGCTATTTCTTCATCCTCTACTTCATCTCCAAACACATCAGCTACATCATCTGTCATTGTTAGTTTATCACTATCTCTTCTAGTGTCATCATCTCCAGTAAAACAACCTATTGTAATACCTACACAACCCATTGTAGTACAAATTCTACCTCCTCTAGTAGTCATGGCATAGTTTTATCCTTTACTATTCCCTAGTCAACTTGCTACCCTACCTCAGAACTATGCTCAAAGACTCCCTCTTTTTTATGGAACATCAGAGATTACAACTTAGCAGCATGTTGGCAAACTGATAGATTTTATTAGCCTTGAAGAGGTTGATGAGGAGGATGAAAAGATGAGAATCATAGCTCAGATTTTTTCCAGAGATGTGAAGAAATGGTTTCACAGTTTGGCACTCAATTCCATCAATAGTTCCCAGTGGTTGATAGAGTTATTCTTAGCCTAGTGGCAAGAGAAGAAAAATCCATTACAAATTTTGGCTGAGTATAGTGCTATGAAAAGAAACCCAAATGAGATAGTGCAAGAGTTTACAACACAGTTCAGTTTGGTTTATAATTCCACTCCTAATGAGATCAAACCTCCCACTAGTTTAGCCCTCCTCCACTATCTTGATGCCTTCGATCTAGACATGGAATATAGGGAGAGAGATCCTGCGACTTTGGAAGAAATATATCACAATGTTGTAAGTGTGGAAGCAAATTTTCTTATCAAAAAGTCCAAAATCAAATCAGAGAAGCCTGAGAAGAAAGTCACCATTAAGGAGGAATCATTTTCTTCTTCTGAGGTAAAGCTTGACACTCTGATTAAAAATATGGAAAGTATGATGGACATAATGACTATTGCTGATAAAAAAGTGGAGCCTTCGATAAGGAATCCAAACTATAGGGGCCAACAAAAATCATAGTTCCGAAATAAGCAGAAAGAACAGAAAGATCAGGATCCACAAGGAAAAATCAAAACACCATTTTAGCAAAATTACACACAAGGCACAGAAGATGATGAAGAATAAATTGTTGAGGCTAATAATTTTTTTTTTGGAAGATGAATCACCTACCTTTTTGACTGAGGAAGATCATTTTTCTCAGGAATTAATAACACCAATTGCTCAACAGCTGGTCCTTTCCAATGATGATTCATGGGAAATGTAGACAAGAGAGTGTCAAAGGGGATATCAGAATTCCCTCAACCATTTGTAGAAACAATACAACTTGAGGAGTAGAAATGTCCCTGTGACATTACATCAGAAAAGGAAGAATGTTTAGAAAGATACACTAGATAAAGAAGCAGCCCCTATAGATCAAAAAAAAGAAAAAGAAATTGTCATTCTAAGTTGGGATAAAAATAATTAAGCTTCTACCAGTAATATGAGGAAGGATAGGGAGGTTCAAACTGAAAGTCATAAAAATGAATATCAAGCCAAAGGATAGCCTAAAAGGGAGGACACTATAGAAAAAGAGCTAGACAAACAATCCGATCTTTTTAGCTTAGAGAATTAAATTTTTGAATTGAAGGTTTTAGTTCCTCTAACTGAACTAGTTAATAATGAAAAGTACAAATTTGACATTGCTAATATGTTGAAAGTAGATCAAATGTTAGATACTATCAATGTTGCCAATGATGAGCTTTCAATTTTATTTGGTCCAGCTCTAGACGGAATTCCTAAGGATATTGAAGTTGCCCCTCTCTATCTTAGTTTGAAACTCCATGAGTTTATACTCCATAATTCCATGTTAGATTCAGGCCCCTTACATAACCTGATGCCAAAATCTATTATGGACAAACTAGGATTAAATATTACTCGACCTTACCATGATTTGTATTCTTTTGATTTGGGGAGATTCAAATGCCTTGGCCTTATCAAAGATCTAGTAGTGTCCCTCGACCAAATCCCAGCCAAAAATGTATTGATGGATGTAGTGGTCGTTCATATACCTCCATAGTTTGGTATGTTGCATTCACAGTCTTGGGGGGAAAATTTGAAGGGAACCTTGCAACATGATTTTTCATATGCTACTATACCGGTATTTGGGTAGCTTAGAAAACTATATTGGGATAACAAGATGAAATTCATGATTAGTAGAAAAGAAATACCAAATAATCACCCTATCCATGATGTACATATTGATCTAGAGTCTTTCATTCCGTATAGTGATTTGAATCTAGTTGATGATGTTAGTCAAATTGTTCATATTTCAAAAGTTTTGGATGTCATAAGTAGTGTAAAAGAAGATTTGATTGCAAAAAGATAGGAAAATGATACTAAAATTTTGCAAATTTCATTTGAATAGATTATTGAATTTGTGCCAGAAACTCAGATTGTTGAGAGAGTAAGTCATCCTCCATAAAATCAGAAAGATTAGTCCTCTAAAATTTTGTTTACCGATGACGAAGGTGGTCTTTGGACCATGGAGTTTGATGGTGCATTGGGGAAGGAAGGAGATGGAATTGGCATGTGGATTCATGGCCCATTACATCTGTCATGTAAAATTCCTTGAAATGTAAGATTAAGTTCTTATAAATTGGATTTTGATTGCTAAAATAATGAGGCAGAGTATGAAGAATTTATTGGTGGCCTTAAAATTCTAAAAAATTGGAGCAAAGAGAATTTCAATTTATGGTGACTTCAAGTTAATAATTAAACAGGTAAAAGGGGAGTACCAAGCCAAGCATCGATGTATATTTTATCTTTGATCCCTAGAACTCAAGATATGATGGCTGATTCTCTTGCTACGTCAGCAAGTATAGTTAATATTCCTACCCATTCAAGTAAGAAGTATTCAATTCATGTCAAACATAGCCCAACTGTCCTTGAAAATCTGAGATATTGGCAAGTTTTTTTGGACAACAAACAATTTAATAACATTTTGCAGATAGAGGATGAATTTCTAAATTCCCATATTGATGATACATGTGATGAATATGATTAGGAAATTGAAGCAACAGAGGTTGAAGTGTGGGAGTTCAAATAAAATAACATTCCACGAGGTCTTGTACCTTTGGAAGAGTTATTTGAGCATGATGATGTTGCTAGAAAGCCCACCATGGTCCCTACAGAAAAAGGTCTTGAGGATGTAAACATTGGTACAAAAGATAATCCGAAGATGGTCAAGTTATCAAATTCTCTATCTCCTGAGATCAAAAGTAAGTATATTTCTTTGTTGACAGAGTTTTTTGATGAATTTTCTTGGGACTATTTAGATTTAAAGTAGTATGGTAAAAACATCATTTAGCACACTATACCGATCAAAAACCATTTCTCTAGAAGCTCAGGAGCATTAATCCTAAGTTGTTGCAATCCATAGAAAAAGAGGTAAATCAGATTTACAAATCCAGTATTATACTTCCTATTCAATTTTCTAAATGGATGTCAAACCTTGTGCCAGTGAGAAAGAAGACCGGGGAGATTTTCCTTCGTATCGATTTCAGAAATTTGAACAAAGTGTCCCTAAAGGACAATTATCCCCTGCCAAAGATGGACCATATCCTACAAAGGGTAGTTGTATCTTCCAGAATGTCATTTCTTGATGGATACTCGACCTACAATCAGATTTTACCGCACAAGGATGATCAACTAAAAACAACCTTCACAACACCATGGAGTACATTTATGTACGCTAAAATGTCGTTTGGATTAAAGAATGCAAGAGAAATATTCAAATGGGCTATGGACATTTATTTCACCAATGGAAAGGATTCTTTTATAGTCATTTATTCAGATGATATTATAGTTTTTCTAAATCTAATGACGAACATTTACATCATATAAGAATTGTCTTTTAGAGATGTTGAAATATTGGCATTTCGCTGAATCCTAAAAAGAGCCTTTTCACCATGGAGGAAGGTAAGTTGATGGGCCACATCATTTACAAGGATGTCATCTAGATTGACCTTGAAAGATTTGAAGCTATTCAATAGTTATATTTTCCAAGGAACAAAAAATAAATTCAGTCATTCAATGGGAAAATTAACTTTTAAGGGAGATTCATTCCCAACCTTGTTGAAGATTTGAGAGAGATGATAGACATGCAAAAAAAGGATAGAGAGGTAAGATGGTCTGAATATGCCAAGAAGTATTTCAATGCAGTCAAATATTCATTATCTACTACTCCTACTTTAATCAGTCCCAACTATACTTTAGATTTTATCATATTTTCATTCACCTTAGAGCATACTTTAGCAGCAATATTGATGCAAAAGAAGGATCAGAGAAAGGAACAACCCATAGCATTTTTCAGTCGGACAATAAGGGATGTGTTATCACTCAGGTTGTCCCTAGGCTCCTATTAGGGATACGGCCGAGGTAACCACAAACCAATCTTCTGATTGCAGGTTCTAGCCCACCTGCAATCGGAGAGGGCTCTCTCCTTTAGATTCAACCTCAGTTGACTGGATTCAACCTTAGTTGAGGATTTTAGGCTAGCTTTCTGACTTCAAGGGAATGTTGACTGTGATTGGAAGGAAGGTAGGATTTTCGAGTAAAGAGGCACAGTAAGGTGTTATAAGTTCTGAACCATTGGGCATGGAGTCACAGATTGAGGCATGCGAGCGTTTTCTTGGTCACAAAGGGATACGGAGCGGGATAGCCACGCAGGATACAATACTCAAGCTGCTGAAAGTACGGAATGAATATCAGGGATGAAAGGCAAAAGAGAATCATTTCATCATGCTGACAAAGGGGGAAAATGGATGAGTGGGATCCTGGAGCAGTTAAGAATTCCAAATACATGCACCCATATACGAAAGAAACAGGGTAAACTAGAGCAGTTAAGAATTCTAGCTCATGACCATTTCAGAAGAAAACATCGAAAAGTGCAGAAATTGAACCTAAGGTGTACTTAAACAAATCTTAAGCTATTCTTTTTTCCTGCAACTTAGAATGGCGGAAAGATGATAAAAACATAAAATGAACAGGGAGGAAGAACACTTATTGGATCATGCAGAGACACAGGAATTCCGTGATCATTCCTTGGCCAAGAGAAAACAGCAAGTTGTTTCGCAATCCATGCTTTCAACAATATTTGATTATGAAAAATATGACAGTTGCAGTGCGAGTCTTTACTCAGAGAAAATTGCTGGAAAGAAACTGACCAACAACTACTACTACCAACCAACCAACCCTTTACAATATCGCTTTGGGTACTATTTATAAACAAAATATCAGGAAGACATCATTATAAGTGACCGTGACAGGTCTACTTAGAACTCTTCAAAGTATAAATGCTTGCTGGAAATAAATGCAAGTAAATCTTTTGGCTGCGCTGGGGGCAACTGAATCGGAACAGGTGACGAGGTGGCCCTTGGGGATCAGATGCGTTGTTGCTGAAGTGAATGTGCTTTGGGGCTGCAGTTCGGCTTTGGTGCAAATTGAATGTGCAATTATTATGATTTGAGAGCTTCAAGTGATTTTTCTCTCCTCCTATGGATCTGCTGGAAGATATTCAATTTCTCTTGCTTTGGGCCGCTGCTCAAGATATTCTCTGATACAATTTGCCACTTCATTGATGATTTCCGCCGTCGACTGATACTCTTTGACACGCTTGAAGCCTGCTGATTTGATCTGATACACTTTGAACTCTGTGAATGATTTGCTGCTATCTTTAAACTGGATCCTTTGGCACGATTGGGCGATTTCGGGCTTTTTCGGCGCGCAGTGGGCTCGACAATCAGAAGATTCCCTGAAGATTCCTCGAAATGGCCTATTTCCTATAGCAATGCATGAATAGCGCTTCGCGCTATTCGTGCATCGAAAATTGCCTCTGTTTCTTGATCTGGAGCTCCGAAGTGCGACTTTTCTCCTTGCGCGAAGCTTTTTCGGCTTTTCTAGCTACTGATGTAAGCACTACGTCGGCTGTACGGTGAATGACGTCATCAGTGGGTCCCTGGTATAGCACGAAGTGGTGGGGTACTGGTGGGCTGTGGTGAAGAGACTCTGATGCGATATGGCGATATCGCGTCGGCGGGGAAAGAGGGGGATCATTGGGTTGGGCGTGTGGTGCTTGCGATTGCTGATATGCGATATGGCGATATCGCATCGGGGGAGATGGAGGGGTGAACAGATTGGACACTTGGCGCTTGCGATCGCCGATTGCCGATTTTGTGATATCGCATCGGCGGGGAACGGATGGGCAATGTTTTGTATGAAAGTGAGATGGCGAGGTTGCGATGCGAAAACGACTTTGAAGGGGGGAAAGAGGTAAGTAAGTGGGTGTGAAGGGCCTTTGAAGTTTTGGAAGGGGTCCGACTACTTCAGGGGAGTTTTATACTTAGGAAGGATTCCATAGTATGCGATAGGTGGTTTCAGAGGTTGGGTTCTTGCTTAGTTTCTGATAAACTAAGCAATTCCTGGGACTTGCTATGGTTATTTTTCAACCAGGGGGAGGGAATATTACAAAGGGGAATTTACTTAATATTAATACGGGGACGGGAAACATAGGGAGCTACATAATAATGTTAGTGGTCAGTGTGGAGGTGGTAAGAAAGTGCCAAGTTTGGTGGAAACTTAGGCTGTTGCGGGGGGTAGGACCATATTTCGGGAGAAGATATGGAACAACTTTGAGCAAAGCAGATCTTTACTCTACTAGAGTGATGAAGATGATGAACTTAAGAGATGTCAAGCAGATCTTGACCTCTTTTTGGGGATGTTAGTTAATCATTGAGGGAAAGCAGAGAAGGGGAGTTAGTTATACCTCATTTGAGCCTTTTGCTTACAAATCTTTGCTGATTATGTTCTGCATGATATGATACCTGCAAACTTGGGACTTGTCAGCAATTCAACAGCCTCAGAACTACCTACCCAGCCTACTTCCTAGCCATTTTCTTCTTCTTTTGCTTGGGGTGGCACTTAGACTTGCAACCCATTCATACATTTTTTTTGATGTTTCCTATCTACATACTACCCTTATTTCTTCCAGAGCCCAGATTAAACTGTTGGACTCTTCTGTTTCTCTACCTATCTAAGAGCCTGCCAAGATTAAACTGTTTGGACAGACTTACAATCTCTATATTCTAAAACATGAAATTTAAACCTAGGGAGACCAAGATTAAACTGTTTGGAGCTCCCTTTAACTAAAGTAGCGATACCAGGAAAACTTTTACAAAATTTGAAGGCAATTGAATGAATCTTGAAGTAACCTTCTTCATTTGGAGACTGTTTGAGCAAATATGGAGCATTGCAGCAAGCAAAGTACGACATATTTGGCCTGTGAAATGCCAATCATGAAAAATGAATACCTGCTGCAGCAGGAGCTAACAGTGGCTCAACTCGGGGATGGCTTATCCTTGCGGGAAGTCAAGAATAGCCGGCCAGAATGCCTTGATTTTAAGTTTCTTGCTGTCCTCTGTAAAAATTTATTTCCTTCGGCCGCTTGATTTCTCCTACCTACCTACCCTAACCAACAACTTCTTTGCCATTAGGTAAAATCAAATAACCAGTGCATCCATTTAAGCAACTGCGAAACAAGATAATATTGCTGACTGATCGTTTCTGAACGCAAAAGCATCATCTGGGCATATGCTTTTACAACCAAAATTGTGGCCTCCATCATTTGGCGCTGAAGCTTACGGTCTTCACTGAGGAAAGATGTAAGCAAAATTTTGTTAAGCCAAAGTTCCATGTAATCTGCGATTAGATCAATGAACTTACCCTGTGAGATAACTTCCTCTGCTTCGTTGGAATCTTCAGTAGAATCATGCAGAGTCTGTGAATCAGCAGGTGGCGGCATCTTCTCCTGAGTTGAGGATAGGAGACTTCGGCATGATTTAGGATCTTCTGGGTCGAGGGGAGCAGCTGCATCTTCAGTAATGAGCCTAGTAGATGATCCTTTTGTTTTTCCCTTGGATCCCAGATCACACAGAATCCTCAGGTCCTCAGGCAACAGTGTTCCCTCCTGAATATGGGCATGCAAGCTTAGGTATGATTCCGGGTGCTTTGTGCTGGAAGGATCAGTTACATCGTCGGTAATGACCCTAGCTGTTCATCCTTCTGTCTTTCCCTTGGAACCCAGATCATACTCAAACTGTAATTCAGGAGACAACACTATTTCCCGCTGAACTGGAGGAGGAAGATTTTGGCAAAACTCTTGAGGGTTGTGAAAATTATAAGCCTAAATTTGAGCTCCCAAGAGTTCAATTTCATTCTCATATTTTTGCATAACAAACTCAAGGAACAATTTATTTCGGCCGCCAGGTATTGTTGACAATACCTTTCTGAAAAATCCATCATCAAGCTCAAATTCTGATAAACTTTCTCTGCATTTTTCTAAAGCTTCTTCTATCAGAAGTTCTTCGCAAGATTCGGTCATTCTCCTTTGTTGTTAATACACGGGGCACTTGGCTGTAACATTTGGTTCGTTCCTCAGTGGAGCCTTTGATTGAAATTGAAGTGGAGTCACCAGGTGGATGTCTGGATTCTGAAGTGCCTGATCTCTGTCCACCGCCAAAGATCAAAACTAAACATGACAAGCTTTTAAAAATAGGAGCACTTCCTCCATTGGGGTTTAAAGATGAACCGTGTGTTTGAATCCCCAATGGTGCGCGCAGATACAGGTCGACCGAGACTTTTACAAGTCCGTTTATTCCACTGTAGAGCTGCAGATTGATTGCATTGATTTATCTGAGGAGGTCCCCAGTGGAGTCGCCATTATGTTATCACTCAGGTTGTCCCTAGGCCTCCTATTAGGGATACGGCCGAGGTAACCACAAACCAATCTTCTGATTGCAGGTTCTAGCCCACCTGCAATCGGAGAGGGCTCTCTCCTTTAGATTCAACCTCAGTTGATCTAGATTCAACCTTAGTTGATGATTTTAGGCTAGCTTTCTGACCTCAAGGGAATGTTGAATGTGATTGGGAGGAAGGTAGGATTCTCGAGTAAAGAGGCACAGTAAAGTGTTATAAGTTTTGAACCATTGGGCATGGAGTCACAAATTGGGGCATGCGAGCGTTTTCTTGGTCACAAGGGGATACAGAGCGATATAGTCACATAGGATACAACATTCAAGATGCTGAAAGTACGGAATGAACATCAGGGATGAAAGGCAAAAGAGAATCATTTCATCATGTTGAAAAAGGGGAGAAATGGATGAGTGGGATCCCAGAGCAGTTAAGAATTCCAAATACATGCACCCATATACGAAAGAAACAGGGTAAACTAGAGCAGTTAAGAATTCTAGCTCATGACCGTTTCAGAAGAAAACATCGAAAAGTGCAGAAATTGAACCTAAGGTGTACTTAAACAAATCTTAAGCTATTCTTTTTTCCTGCAACTTAGAATGGCGGAAAGATGATAAAAACATAAAATGAACAGGGAGGAAGAACACTTATTGGATCATGCAGAGACAAAGGAATTCCATGATCATTCCTTGGCCAAGAGAAAACAGCAAGTTGTTTCGCAATCCATGCTTTCAACAATCTTTGATTATGAAAAATATGACAGTTACAGTGCGAGTCTTTACTCAGAGAAAATTGCTGGAAAGAAACTGACCAACAACTACTACTAACAACCAACCAACCCTTTACAATATCGCTTCGGGTGGTATTTATAAACAAAATATCAAGAAGACATCATTACAAGTGACCGTGACAGGTCTTCTTAGAACTCTTCAAAATCTAAATGCTTGCTGGAAATAAATGCAAGTAAATCTTTTGGCTACGTTGGGGGCAGCTGAATCGTAATAGGTGACGAGGTGGCCCTTGGGGACCAGATGTGTTCCTGCTGAAGTGAATGTGCTTTGGGGCTGTAGTTCGGCTTTGGTGCGAATTGAATGTGAAATTATTATGATTTGAGAGCTTCAAGTGATTTTGCTCTCCTCCTATGGATCTGCTGGAAGATATTCAATTTCTCTTGCTTTGGGCCGCTGCTCAAGATATTCTCTGATACACTTTGCCACTTCATTGATGATTTTCGTCGTCGACTGATACTCTTTGACATGCTTGAAGCCTGCTAATTTGATCTGATACACTTTGAACTCTGTGAATGATCTACTGCTGTCTTTAAACCGGATCCTTTGGCACGATTGGGCGATTTTGGGCTTTTTCGGCACGCAGTGGGCTCGGAAATCAGAAGATTCCCTGAAGATTCCTTGAAATGGCCTATTTCCCATAGCGATGCGCGAATAGCGCTTCGAGCTATTCGCGCATCGAAAACTGCCTCTGTTTCTTGATCTGGAGCTCCGAAGTGCGACTTTTCTCCTTGCGCGAAGCTTTTTCGGCTTTTCTGGCTGCTGACGTAAGCACTGCGTCGGTTGTACAGCGGATGACATCATCAGTGGGTCCCTGGTACAACACGAAGTGGTGGGGTACTAGTGGACTGTGGTGAAGAGACTCTGATGCGATATGGCGATATCGCGTCGGCGGGGAAAGAGGGGGATCATTGGGTTGGGCGTGTGGTGCTTGCGATTGCTAATATGCGATATGGCGATATCGCATCGGGGGAGATGGAGGGGTGAACAGATTGGACACTCGGCGCTTGCGATCGCCGATCGCCGATTTCGCGATATCGCATCGGCAGGGAATGGATGGGCAATGTTTTGCATGAAAGTGAGATGGCGAGGTTGCGATGCGAAAACCGCTTTGAAGGGGGGAAAGAGGTAAGTGAGTGGGTGTGAAGGGCCTTTGAAGTTTTGGAAGGGGTCCGACTACTTCAGGGGAGTTTTATACTTAGGAATGATTCCATAGTATGCGATAGGTGGTTTAAGAGGTTGGGTTCTTGCTTAGTTTCTGATAAACTAAGCAATTCCTGGGACTTGCTATGGTTATTTTTCAACCAGGGGGAGGGAATATTACAAAGGGGAATTTACTTAATATTAATACGGGGACGGGAAACATAGGGAGCTACATAATAATGTTAGTGGTCAGTGTGGAGGTGGTAAGAAAGTGCCAAGTTTGGTGGAAACTTAGGCTGTTGCAGGGGGGTAGGACCATATTTCGGGAGAAGATATGGAACAACTTTGAGCAAAGCAGATCTTTACTCTACCAGAGTGATGAAGATGATGAACTTAAGAGATGTCAAGCAGATCTTGACCTCTTTTTGGGGATGTTAGTTAATCATTGAGGGAAAGCAGAGAAGGGGAGTTAGTTATACCTCATTTGAGCCTTTTGCTTACAAATCTTTGCTGATTATGTTCTGCATGATATGATACCTGCAAACTTGGGACTTGTCAGCAATTCAACAGCCTCAGAACTACCTACCCAGCCTACTTCCTAGCATTTTTTCTTCTTTTGCTTGGGGGTGCACTTAGACTTGCAAACCCATCATACATTTTTCTTTTGATGTTTCCTATCTACATACTACCCTTATTTCTTCCAGAGCCCAGATTAAACTGTTGGACTCTCTTGTTTCTCTACCTATCTAAGAGTCTGCCAAGATTAAACTGTTTGGATAGACTTACAATCTCTATATTCTAAAACATGAAATTTAAACCTAGGGAGACCAAGATTAAACTGTTTGGACCTCCCTTTAACTAAAAGTAGCGATACCAGGAAAACTTTTACAAAATTTGAAGGCAATTGAATGAATCTTGAAGTAACCTTCTTCATTTGGAGACTGTTTGAGCAAATATGGAGCATTGCAGCAAGCAAAGTACGACATATTTGGCCTGTGAAATGCCAATCATGAAAAATGAATACCTGCTGCAGCAGGAGCTAACATGATGCACTAGTAAAATACACCATTATTGAGAAGCAGGCTTTGTCTTTGGTAAAAGAGCAAGTAAAGACTTCCGAGTATATATTCTGCATTCTCATACTATAGCTTATGTTCTAACAATAGTAGTAAAGAAAGTCCTTATGGAGACTGATCCAGAGGGACGGAGAGGAAAATGGATAGCAGCAATATTAGAATATGATCTAGAAATAAAGCCAACAAAGCTCATTAAGGGATAGGGTTTGGCCAAAATCAGGGACGAATATAATTTTCGTGTGTAAGATATCAATTTGATCACTGCCCTTTCCAAAGAAGAAGTAGAAGATTCACACATATAGGTGTCAGATATGTTCACTTCATCTCCATGGTACTCTAACATAGTTTATGTATTGCAACATTTAAATCCTCCACCAAAAGTGGCCAAAGGTAAAAGTATATCGTTAAAACTGAAAGCCTCAAAATATTGTGCTCTTGATGGTGTTTTGTTTTGCAAAGATCCGGGTGGTGTATTGTTGAACTGTCTTGCTGAAAATGAAGCTAAGGATGTAATGACTGAGTTCCACAAATGATATTGTTGTGACCACCTATTTTGGAAAACCATAGCCAACAAAATATTGAGGGCTGGGTTTTATTGACCTACTATTTTTATAGATGTGTACAAAACAGTAATGAGCTGCCATGAGTGTTAGATTTTTCAAGGAAAAAGACAACTATTTCCATTGCCTTTGCAGCCAGTTTTGGTCTCAGCTCCATTTCAGAAGTGGGGTTTTGATTTTGTTGGAGAAATACATCCTTCATCATCTACACAACACAAGTGGATCCTGACATCTATGGTCTACTTTACAAAATGGATTGAACCAATTCCAACCATGTAAGCTACTGATTTTGTTGTCATTTTGTTGATGGTGCTGGACCTGCCAACATGTCAAGGGGATCTCCCCATTAAGAATTCCCAATTAGACCTCAAACCATTTGGTATAGGATTCTCAGCAGTGGGTCATAAGGTAATGCCTTGACCATTGTGTCGCACAGAGGAAAGTAGAATAACTTTGTCAACAATAAGGGTGTGACTGATGTAGTGAGTCAAGGAAGGTGTATGAGAGGTTCCAACACTTCAAAAGGGGAAGGAGGTGAAGGTGAGTTCCAGGTTGAAATTGATCAGTCCCAACTCAGCTAGGAACACACAACACAAAGGACATGCACATATTCTAGTGGAGCAGTCCACTCGAATGCAAAAGTCACATCATACAAGGTAAGGTAACACGTACAACACTCATGTATTAGTTTGAGACGAGTGTGATGGTTTTTATAACAAGGTTCAAGTGAAAGGTTTGTCTAATGTCCAATAGAGTAGTTGACATGGACGGTGATAGCATTAACAACATATGAAACACATTAACAACAAGATTCATATAATTTCATGTGAATTAGTTCATACACAACTATGTAAGTTAGACATCACATATCATTAATGAAACTAGAGTAGTCCAACTACAATAAAAACATATGCATGAAAATTTGTTGTCTCTTATTATATAAAGAAGTGTAAGTCAAAATCATACAATACATCCATGTAAACCTATGAGCCCCAACAGTGGAACATTATAGCCACATCCACCTCCACCTCCAAAGAGATGTACTAGCTCCATGTAGTGGAGAAGCCTGTCTGAGCATTCTTCAAGATAGTCTTAGTAGAAGCTTGGCTGACCAAAAGCATATTTAATGAGTTATGAGGGACTATATATAGCAAAGAGTGGGGTGACCCTTGACATTCCCTTTGTGACCATTCAACTACCCTCATGACTCTTCACCTACTCTATGACTGTTACATCCACTCCTGACACTTGAGTTACACTTGACATGACTCAATGTTATAATGCACATGTACCCATGTGAAAAATGGCTTGGACAAGCCAAACTAGACATCATTGCTACTTAGACAACCATAGAAGTCCAACTGGTCGACATACTCATGCTAATCAATAGTGACATATTGATCCCAAGATTGGTAGTCCTTGACAGTGTTTGTGTGTTCTCTTGTGAAATCCGTCTGAAACTTGAACATTGCCTCGATATCATCTAGCTACACTGATCTGGCTTCTTTGTCCAACATGTCTGTGAGCATGCACATCATCATCTTTAGTGTGTCCAAACCAACAACATACTTGCACATGATGTCTACACTAATAGGCAAGTTTGGGTTGGTGACGGTGTGCATCAGCTCGTCGAAGTATGAGTCAAGCTCCTATTGGACCTACTTCTTGGCCTTCACTTGAGTGAGGGTCCCAAGTGATAGGATTGTGTGAATGTGCACTATAACCTCCATGATTTTGAATACTCGTGCATGGGAAGCTTGTATGCTAGTGATGAGTTAAGGTAGGTCTTCATAGTTCTAGATCTGACTCCAGATACTTGATTGCAGCTTGACTGCATTGGCCTTAATCATATTTGGTAAATGAAGTAGGGATACCTTGTACTTCATCATCCATGCTCGCATGTTATCAACAACAGTATGTATGTTCTTCAATATGTTCTTGCACATTGCTACTGCCATCCATGGAGATGAACAACTACCTGATGCATGGTACCAAAATTGGAGTACAATGCTTGCATAACTGTGTCCAAGGATAATACTTCATCTAGTATTCCGTTCTTCTGTTCATCTCGATAGGACATTGTCACCAAGACTCCTCCCTGCTTGACCACCTATAGTTCCTTCACCATTCGCTCATTCTCAGCTACGAGAAAATGAACACTTGAGCTGGTGGCTTTGTCATACACTGTAATTGCATCGGCAAATGTAGCTGGATGCTTGTGCACATTAGTCATGATCACTTGCTCTTCAAATTGCATAGGGGATGTTTGGTCCTCCAGATTTAGTACTCTCTAAGACTGCACAACTCTATGATGAAATTCGTCAAAGGAGATGTTGTGCATCTCTGTTTCTGGTTGACCACTAAGGATCTGAGTGCCTCCTTGGTCATTTGAGACTTGCTCATCATCTAGATGCATTGAAGCAGGTGAGCCAAACTCTCTTTGGTGAGGCATGAGGTCAGTGTCCTATTCCAACTCCTACTGCTCCATGTTTGTATTCAAATGTTTAAGAGCCTATTCTATCTCATGAGAAAAGTCTTTCCCCTATGAGGTTTCACCTTATTCGTCTAATGCCAACTATTCAGAAGAATCAACTACTTGTATGGATGTTCCTTCATTTTCCTACATGTGCTACACCCCTTGCTAAATCTATTATAGTTGCTCTTCTTTCTCATGTTGGCACAACTCTTCTTCTTTCCGAAGTTTCTCCCTCAGCTCATGCAACTGTTTCTCTACTTCTTCCATTCTCTTCTTATCCCTTTGCCTTCACATGATTCACTTGTCCTACTACTACCTCTTCTGTTGAATAGTCATAGCTGCTTGTTCTACAAGTGGATTTACTCAAAACTTGCAACTTTGTTCCTCCTCCATGCAGTTGACAATATTTCTCTTCCCTTTGTTGTGCATAGGTATGCTTGGCTCCGTTGTTTCTACTTTTGTTGCTACTACTAGTGTTCTCCATGATGGTGCTTCATGTTGTAGTGGTAACCACTCTATGGCAAAACCGACCTATTCCTTGGGTATGGAGGAACTGTAACGATATCTCCATGGGTCCTCTTCAGCCCAATGAAATGCCCCATGGATCCATTGAACACAACTAACATGTAGTGATCCTTCACAATGCAATGTGGGTCATACGGGTTGAAGCTTTTGAGGTCGAACAAGTACTTCTTCATATGTTCAGCTTCAACATCCACTTGCTTGATGCTACAGATTCGATATAAGCCAATCCGCAATGGAAGAGTTGGCCAAGGTGCCTTCTTCTTCAACTATAACCTAGTTGCTAATCTTACTTAGATATGGTACACTACTTCCTGCATGACAAGCAAGTCCAACGCAAACTTTGGTAGAACATGTGTAGACTTCTCTGCACCGAACACTTGGATGAACATGTCATCTGATGAGACATACCAATCTGCTATGCCTAACAATGCCTTCATCAATTCTTCTAATATCCAGGGTGGATCCTATTCGAATATCAACCTATACACTCGGGTACAAAGATGGTCAGATAGCCATATGATCACTCCTTTGAAGCTGCACTCAGAAAATAACTTGAAATGCATGTTCACAATAGTCTCTACTGGTGACCATGCCCACTCTAAGATCAATAACTTATGTCAGGCACATACTACATCTAGAATGTAGGCAAACATGTAAATATCTGCATGCATGCCTTCGGGTGACTATCGAGCCTTCATGACTTGCTCGTTCAGCTAATAATCCAGTATGCCAGACCAGTTGCATGGTGTTCCTTCTCTAGCTAGTCGGTCCAATGTGACCACCCAACTCTGAGGCAAGGTCTCAGTGCTCTATTTGTATGCCTTTCTCAATATCTTCATCTTATAGATCTGATTGGGTTCATCTTGAAACAAGTTGGCTCCTTTACCCAATCCTTCAAAATGTCCTTGGAGTGGCCTCTGCTGTTGGGCAAGCTAAACGGGGGAGTAATGATAGTCATGAGCTCATACATCTGATAAATCTCATTGTAATCTCGTGCCCAGAAGGTTGAAAGATTCATCCCACCGACATTCCTCAAGGTCATCATCTCGGTGTCAATGTGAGAGATGATCTAGTGAATCATGTTTGTGCATGGGAACGCGAGGTATCTGCATGCAATCCAGTACAAGCCAGACTTATGAATGTTCCCATACACTTGATGGTCTTCAATATCTTCCCCAAAAGTACCTGTGAATGTTTCATTCACCTCTTACCACTTCAATTTGAAGTCATTGTTTAGATACAACTTCGTATCTTCATAAATCGGCAAACCAGAGGACCCCTAATCAGATGCTGCTCGAGCTGCCATACCATTAGTGTCCTGAGATCCTATTCTCTTAGAATCCATTGAGACAGATGAAAAGGTGAAAGATCTAGAAAGAAGTAGCATGCATGGTAAGAAATATGTTAGTGAAAACAAATCAAATCTGGGGAAGGAGACAATACATACCTAGGAAACAGATGAGAAAGATTGTGAAAATTTCACTGGGAGGTTGAGTGTCTGGTTGCTAGAAGTACACAAAAGGTAGTCTAGGATGTTAGGGAGGCTAGAATGACTACTAGATCTATGAAATGCACAATCCAATTGGGAATTTGGTTGTTGGGATTGTGTAATGCGCAATTCCAGCTGGGAAGGACTACTGGCCTAGGGACACATTTGCGCAATTTCCTATTCCGAGTAGTCATTGTCCTCCATGAATGCGTAAAATAGTCTAGGAGGCAAGTGTTGGGCCAGAATGTATAAATTAGGAGTGGAAAGTGAGCATTCCTTCTCCAAATTATGCAATGCAGCCTTGGTGAAGGCAAAGACCATGCCAAGGTTGGCCTGACTCACCAATGGGAAACTAAAAGAAAGTAAGTCGATGAAATGCATGGAAAAATTAAGTGATAGTAGAAGTGATAAATAGTGTATGCAAGCTATGAATGGAAGATTCAACAAACATATCAACATGCATATGGGCGATGTCATTCACTGGTTGGGTGAACATCTATGCAAAACAGTTTCATGCATACGACAATAGTGAGATAGCAACTAAAATTGAAATAGAGCTAGGAAAAGCTAGAATATATGTAAACAATAGTAGGCCTTCAAAGAAATCAAGAAAAAAACACTCGCACAAGAAAATACAAAAAAAACGACAGAAATGTTGAAAAAGACAAGTTGAGGCCACTTACCCGTGAATAGTTGTGCTAGATGTGTCGAAGAGTCTTGGATGTGAAGTGGGATGTCATAGCTCCAAGATAAATGTGAATGAATGAGCTCTGATGCATTGAATAAATAAGTTTGGTCTCATGACACGCATGCCACAAATATAGGAAAAAGCGACACTTGGAGGGAAACTTCTCAAACAACTTTGCATGTAACTCCCCGCTGCTAAAAATATCTCCCTGAATCATGTGATTCCATTTGCATTTTGTCTCTTGCTATTCCTAGAAGATCAAGTGATGCATGCATGCAAGCAAAGTTTCCTCAGTCCTGGGTGGGACTGGTCAACCAGACTATTCATGCATGCGAGTGTTCAACTATTCAGGAAAATGCACATTCCTGGCTTGGAGCTGGGCTAACTGCCCAAGGGGATTGTTCAATTTCTAGGCAGAGCAGCTGACTACTACCCAGATTTGTGAAAATCTTTAGTTTAATAGCCTATTGCTAGGAGAAATTACAAAAATCGTACTCGGAGGGTTGGCTGGCAGGATTGCACAATCTTGGAGCCTAGTAGGCTATCAGAGAGGATTGCACAATTCCTAGAGGGAAGGTTGGTTTCCCTCCAACAATGCGCAATTTTCAAGGGGAAGTTGCTCAACCTGTAGCTAGACCAAGTCCAGGTAAGAAACCTATGAGGGAAATAGATCAACTGTGATTTATAAGCTACTTTTGTGTGAGGAAAACACTAAATCTTGCGTACTTGATGCAACAAGACAAAGTGTTGTGTAAGGTTGGTAGGGACACTCTAAAATAGGCTAGGAAAAATTTTGGAGGGTGGTTTTCACTGCTACAACACTTGGCGACACAATGGTATAACTCCAGCTCTCTGAATGAACCTTGTTCATGAAAAGTGAGTTTAACACCTCCGAAAGTATTATTTAGTTCTTAGCTCATCCTGGTTTCACACTAACATGATTGTAAGATGTATCATTTTTCGAGCCCTTGGTTAATTGACACACATTCCAAGCCAAGGCAACACAATTGTTTCGATTTAGGTTGAGGGGTATATAGGTGCATAAGCAGTATAGTCGTTAGAGTCTTAATTTCATCTCTGGTGTTGCTCCACTACCAGTAGGCCTAGATAATACCCTGGTGGAGTCACATAGGAACACAAACATGGCTCCACTACTAGCAAGCCTGGTCAGTACCCAGTGGAGTTACTTGCATCACCTCCCTACATAGGATACCTTCCTCTTCTTTCACCTTATTCATTTTTCATTTTGATTTATTTTTTACTTTTCATTTCTTTTCATTTTCACTGTGCATAGCACTTATTCATTTCAGAGGTGGAATATGAATCCTGACTTATTGAGAGAAGAGGAGGTTTTTCTAGTAGAGAAGTAGTTTATTATATCTTTGACATGACTGTTAAGGTTTTCTCCCTCACCTTAGTCTAATTGACTGAGCTGACAAGGGTTAACCCAAAAACAATTAACTTGAGAAGGTGACACTAGTTAGCACACAAGCGTTTTGTTTACACCAATGTTGTAGAAATTCCCATTGTAGATCAATAGATTATGCAATATACTAAAACACAATACAAGATCTACTTCTACAACACTTTGCGGAAGCTTAATCGAATTGAGCAAGATCAAGAGAACACATATAACTGAGAATGAGAAATCAATCACACATAACACAGAAGAAATAACTCAGGGAAAGCCTCAGCCTAAAACCCCAACTTTGTATTATCGTACAAGTGGAAATATAGTCTAGATTACAAAAAGAATAAGCTCACAGGCTATCCTGCTCTCTCTACAATCCCTCTGTTGCTCATAGATAGTCAAATACCTCTCTCAAACCTTCTCCTATGCCGTCCAAGCCTCCTATTTCTTTGCGCAATTTATCCTGGGGCCCAGTGCAGCCAGTTGTGTGAATTGGCCTCTTCACACACTCACTAAACTCTAATCTAACTGCACAATCCTGAAGGAGATAAATCCTTCTCCATGGATGAGTTTCCTTTATAGGAAAAATCCATCCAACTAATAATACATTTTCCCTCCTCTAATCTTAATTGGGTCTTTATCTGAACTGACATGCACGAGTTATTCATGAGAGAATATTCAGTTATCTGAAATGCAACAATTATATGCAAGCATGCATTAAATAACTGAACTCACATTAATTTAAACAAACTATTTAAATCAATCTAACTAGACTTGACTCAGTTAACTGAGCCAACTAATTACAACTCAAATTAGAACTCATCCTTATCTTTCTAACTGATGGATAAATTCCTCAATTAATGGAGAAACTGTTGCGTGTTCTCACATAGACTTCATGTTTGATTTTTCACAACTAATTAACTCATGGTGAATTAATTAATTTATTTTCAAACAGTTGTTAAGTTCAAATTCGAATTTTACTTCCTATTTTAATCTAGGGACTGACTAAAATTGGAATTTATCCTGAACCGCTAAAAATAGCAATTCCATTTTTAGCACTTCCATTTTTCATTCCCTATTGCTCAAGCCAGCACTGGTACCCAAACTATTATTTATAGCAGTGCTATTTATAATAGTGCTATTTTTAGCACTTCTATTTTCAGCATTTCTTGTTGCCATTTTCAACAAAGGTTCACTTCGAAGAGTATGTATTTTCCTTTGACGTATCATGGACTAAGAGTAACAAGTTCATCATATAGAGGCAAGGTGATAGATAACCAAGTAGAGATAGCTATACAAACCCTCTTTTACTTTACCGAGTTCATTTCGTGAGTCACACATGGTTTCATGCAAACTAACATACAAAAGAAACAAGTGAATGAACTAACAACAAAGGTGAGAAAAAGCAGAAGAAAAGGTAAAATAAAAGCAAGCCAGCAAACAATAAAGCAAACAATCAAGAAAATAAAGCATGTAATCAAACAAGCATGCAAGCAAACAGCTAAAAGAAAACACTACTCCTACTCCTATACTAACAGTGCATGAGCCTGATCACGTGAAGTGATACTTCCAATGCAGCCACCGGCCCATTGGTAGACCCATGTCGGTGAAGGCTTGGCCCACAGGAAACCCTGCAGTGTGAACCAGCAAGCAAGAAAGATAGAACAATGAAGACAACCACACTTCATGTTTCAAAGTGCCCATGTGACATAAGTGAGTGCAGGAGCATGATGGACAGTTTGTGGAATTCTCATGGTGCTGTGTGACACTACATCCAATTTTGAAGCATAAGCACACTCTTGACTATGACAAGCAAGCAAACGAAAGAAACAAAGACAACCTGTATCACAAACGAATGCTTGCAATGTAAGACTTCTTTAAAGCGTGAGCAATGGGATTATGCATTTCAAGTGGAGGAAGTGTGATCTATGTGTGAGATGGATATTCAATGCATACAGATGAGTGATGAGGAGCCATGGGTGATCGAACGATTTCATGATCAAAAGTGAGACTAACCTCAAGAGAGCGAGGGCCTGACATAGCCATTAGCTCGGGATGAAGTGCCTCAACAGTCTTGTGTCTCTCAAATTCATCATCAGGTAGATCATCATACACAGTGGCTTCGAAAGATCAACAATGATATATTTGTGGTCATGATCAAAATTGGAAGCAAATGGATCATGACTGCCACAATGAGAAAAATCAATGAATTCTTCAGCATCCTCATGATCAGATAAATCAAATTGAGGGGTAGATGAAAAGTGAACGAACTCATCCTTTGTGTTTCCAGAAAAGACAGATGAAGGATCAAGTGGATCTTTAATGAATAAATTTTCCTCTCCATTTTCGAATGATGGACTAAAATCCAGTGAGTCCTATGAGTGATCAACAATGAGTGCCTCCGCGGATGAGGACACACATGCAAAATCATCGATGGCAGTTTCACCAAAGAGGCTAGGAAAGAACGGAGGGGGCTCGGACAGAAGGGAGTCATCCTTCACTGAGTTTTGATGTTCAAGCTCCCACTCATACTCTTCATGAATGACAACGCATGTTGGTTGTGCAACACCAAATTCATTAGTGGGTTGTTCCTCATTCACAGCAAGTGAGGAGTCCATAATGGATGAACATAATACAACATCATCTGAAGGAACACCTGAGTGAAGACAAAGGTCGAAGAAAAGAATGCACATGGGAACTTGAAGGACTCACAACCAAATCTACGTGAAAATGGAGTGGAGTGATGTTGGGAGATTTTGAAGGATGAACATGTGTGCAAACATGATCCTCAACATCATTGGGGGATGGTGGAACTATTGAATGAGAGGGAGGAAGAGAGTTCTTTGAGACAGTGCCTGCTCCCACATACGATTGTGCAGTTCCATCAACAAAGAAGGTTGTGTGAGGCTTGATCTCAAGCTTTCTCTTAGGATGGGCAGATTTCTTAAGACAGTACTCGAACTGGTCCCAAAGATAAGAGAACCTCATCTGGCTCCTTGGAGCTTGAAATTGTAAGTCAAGAAAGCGTTGCCAAAAATCAATAATGGATTCATGCAGAGCTTTCTATTATTGTAACAGTTTCTGATCAAGATGGTCTAGATCAAAATGATAGAACATGTCTTCAATAAGATCACAAAAGTGCTCACTTGAGTGCGCGATGTTAGCTGGTAGGCTGAGCACCCCAACGAAATGGAGATTTACAAAGTGTGTATGCAAGCAACAAACCGACCTATTTTTTAGTAAACTCATCTTCCTCACAAATCATGGAAAGAAAGTTATGTAAGTGTTTAGGTGAAGCCACTTTGCCTTTAGCATCATACGTGTGAGTGGATAAGAGATTGAAAAGATTCCATGAGATGGAGACATCTTCACAATTCAAAAACCACCTTAAGGGAAGAAGAACGCAAGACTCCATGAAAGATATGCAAAGGTTCAAAACTAGATGAGAGGACATTACTTGTCATCAGGCCCTCCTTCTAGCGCCATAAATGTTGACAGTGTTGGACCCACCAACATGTCAAGGGGAACTCCCCGGTAAGAAGTCCCAATTAGACCTTAGACTGTTTGGAGTAGGAGTCCCAACAGTGGGTCGTAAGGTAATGCCTTAACCGTGGTGTCGCATAGAGGCAAGTACAATAACTCTGTCAACAACAAGGGTGTGACTAATGCAGTGAGTCAAAGAAGGTGTATGAGAGGTTCCAACACTTCAAAAGGGGAAGGAGGTGAAGGTGAGTTCCAGGTTGAAACAGATCAGTCCCAACTCAGCTAGGAACACACAAGACAAAGGACATGCACAACCTCTAGTAGATAAGTCCACTCGGATGTGGCAGACACATCATACAAGGTAAGATAATATGTACAACACTCACAGATCAGTCTGAGATGAGTGTGATAGTTGTTATAGCAAGGTTCAAGTGAAAGGTTTGTATAATGTCTGGTAAAGCAGTTGACACAAATGGTGACAACATTAAAAATATATGCAACACATTAACAACAAGATTCATATAATTGCATGTGAATCAGTTCATACACAAGTACGTAAGTTAAAAAACACATATCGTTAAAGCAACCGGATCGGTCCAACTAAATTAACAACATATGCATGAAAATGTGTTGGCTCTTAGCCTCTGATTATATAAAGAAGTGTAAGACACAATCATACAATACATCCATGTAAACCTGCTAGCCCCAACAGTGGAATGTTACAGCCACATCCACCTGCTCCTCCAAAGAGATGTACTAGATCTCTGTAGTGGAGAAGCCAAGGCATGTTACAATACTATCCAAGCCTTCTTCAAGATAGTCGTAGTAGAAGCTTGGCTGACCAAAAGGATGTACAATGAGTTATGATGGACTATTTATAGCAAAGGGTGGGGTGACCCTTAACATTCCCCTTTGTGACCATTCAACTACCCTCATGAATCTTCACCTACTCTGTGACTGTTACATCCACTCTTGACACTTGACTTACACTTGACATGAATCAACATTACAATGCACATGTACCCATGTGAACAATGGCTTGGACAAGCCAAACTAGACATCATTCAGACTTAGACAACCATAGAAGTCCAACTCCTCAACATCCTCAAGTTGATCAATAGTGACATATTGATGCCAAGATTGGAAGTCCTTGAGAGTGTCCGTGTGTTCTGCTATGACATCCATTTGAAACCTGAACCTTGCCTCCATAACATCTAGGTACACTACTCGGGCTCCTCTGTCCAACTCGTCTATGAGCATGTGCATCATTATCTTTAGTGTGGTCAAACTAGCAATGTACTTGCGCATGATGTCTTCATTGATAGGCAAGTTTTGGTTGGTGGCAGTGTGCATCAACTTGTGGAAGTACGAGTCAAGCTCCTGTTGGACCTACTTCTTGGTCTTCGCTTGAGTGAGGATCCCAAGTGATGGGATAGCATGAGTGTGCACTATAACCTCCATGCTTTTCAATACTCATGCATGGGAAGGTTGTATGCTAGTGATGCATTTTAGTAGGTCTTCATATTTCCGGATCTGACTCTGAATCCATGTTTGCAGTTCAACCGCATTGGCCTTCATCATATTTAGAAAATGAAGTGGGGCTCCCTTGTACTTCATCATCCATGCTCACATGTTATCAACATAAATATGTATGTTCTTCAAGATGCATACTCTTCCTGCACATCGCTACTGCCATCCGTGGAGATGAACCACTGCCTGATACATGATACCAAACTTGCAATACAATGCTCACATAACTGTGTCCAAGGACAATACTTCACCTAGAATTTCCTTCTTTAGTTTAGCTCGGGTGGACATTTTCACCAAGTATCCTCCATGCTTGGCCACCAGTAGTTCCTTCACCATTTTCTCATTCTCAACTATGAGAAAATGAACACTTGAGTTGGTGGCTTTGGCATACACTCTAGCTGCATCGGCCAATGCAGCTTGATGCTTGTGCACATTAGTCACGATCACTTTCCCTTTGAAATTGCGTAGGGGATGTTTAGTCCTCTAGAGTCGGTACTCTTTGAGACTTCATAAATCTGTGATGAGATTCATCAAAGGAGATGTTGTGCATTTGCGCTTCCGATTGACCACCAAGGATCTCAGTGCCTCCTTGGACATCTGAGACTTGCTCATTATCTGGATGCATTGAAGCAAGTGAGTCGACCTCTCTTTGGTTAGGCATGAGGTTATTGTCCTGTTCCAACTCCTACTACTCCATGTCTACATCCAACTATTCAAGAGCATGTTGTATCTCATGAGCAATGTCTTGACCCTGCGAGGGTTCACCCTGTTAGCCTAATGCCAGCTGTTTAGAAGAAACAACAACTTGTACGGGTGCTGCTTCATCTATCTGCACATGATGCACCCCCTTTTGAATCTGCTGTTGTTTTTCTCCCTTCTCATGTTGGTGCAACTCTTGTTCTCTCTAGAGTTTCTCCCTCAGCTCATATAACTTCTTCTCTTCTTCTTCCATTCTCTTCTTATCCCTCTGCCTTCGTGGAATTCACTTGTCACACTGATGCCTCTTCTATTGAATAGTCGTAGCTACTTGTTCTATAAGTGGATCTAATTGAAACTTGCAGCCTTGTTTCTCCTCCATGCGGTCAAAAATACTTCTCTTCTCTTTGTTGCGCATAGGTATGCTTGGCTCCATTGTTTCTATTGTTGCTGCTACTACTCGTGTTCTCCATGATGCTGCTTCATGTTGCAGTGCTAACCACTCTATAATGAAACCCTGTTCATTGGGTCTAGAGGAATTGTAATCTCCATGGGTCCTCTTTAGCCCAATGAAATGCCCCATGGAGCCAATTGAATTAAACTCTCATGCAGTGATCCTTCATAATGCAATGTTGGTCATACGGGTTGAAGCTTCAGAGGTCAAACGGGTACTTCTTCATCTATTCAACTTCAACATCTGCTTGATTGATGCTCCAAATATCATATAACCCAATATGCAATGGAAGAGTGGGCCAACGTTCCTTCTTCTTCCGCTGCAACCTAGTTGTTAATCCTGTTGAGATATGATACAATTCTTTCTGCATGAAAAGCACGTCCAACGGAAACTTTGGTAGAACATGTGGAGGCTTCTCCACATCAAATGCTCGAATGAATGTGTCGTCCAGTGAGGCATAACAATCTGCAATGCCTAACAATGCCTTCACCGCTTCTTCTGACATGCAGGGTGGATCCTATTTGAATATCAACATGTACACTTGGGTGACAAGATGGTCTAATAGTTGTATGATCACTCCTGTGAAGCTACACTTGGACAATAACTTTAAATACATGCTCACAATAGTCTTCGTTGGTGACCATTCCCACTCTAAGCCTGGGAACTTACGTTAGGCATAGACTGCATCTAGAACATAGGTGGACATGTAAATCTTTGCATGCATGCCTTCGAGTGACTATCGAGCCTTCGTGAATTGCTCCTTTAGCTGATGAGCTAGTATGCCAGACCAATTGCATGGTCTTACTTCTCTGGGCAGTTGGTCCAGTGTAACCACCCAACTCTGAGGGAAGGTCTCAGCACTCACTTGGCCACTCAGTCGACATGTGAATATGACCAAGTATTGGTATGCCTTCCTCAACATCTTCATCTTATAGATCTAATTGGGGGTCCTCCTAAAATGAGCTGGCTCCTTTACCCAATTGTTCAAAATGTCTCTGCAGTGGCCTCTACTGTTGGGTAAGATAAACGGGGGAGTCATGATAGTCATGGGCTTGGTCATTTGATACATCTCATCATAATCTCATGCCAAAAATTTTGCAAGCTTCATCCCACTGACACTGCTCAAGGTCATTGTTTCGGGGTAAATGTTAGAGACGATCCAGTGAATCATGTCTGTGCATGGGAACATAGGGCATATTCATGCAATTTGATACAAGCTAGAGTTATGAATGTTCCCATACACCTGACGGTCTTCAAGGTCTTCCCTAAAAGTACCTATGAATGTTTCATTCACCTCTTACCACTTTAATTTGATGTCCTTGTCTAGATACAACTTCGTATATTCATAAATCGGCAGACCAGAGGACACCTACTTAGTTGTTGCTCTAGCTGCCATACCATCAATGTCCTAAGATCTTGCTCTCTTGGAAGACATTGATATGGATGAATACCTGAAAGATTTGGAAACAAGTAGCATTCATGGCAAGAAATATGTCAGTGAAAACAAAGCAAATATTGGGATAGACACAACACATACGTCGGAAATTGATGAGCAAGATCGTGCAAATTTCACTGGAAGGCAAAGTGACTAGCTACCAGAACTATACAAAAGGAAAGTTAGGCTATCAGGGAGGTTGGATTGGCTACTGGATCTGCGAAATGCATAATCTAGTTAGGTAGTTGGCTACTGGGATTGCGCAATGTGCAATTCTAGCTGGGAAGGACCGTTGGCCCAGGGAGAGATTTGCACAATTTATTAGGCCAAGTAGCCATTGTCCTCCAGGAATGCACAAAATAGTCCAAGAGGCTAGTGCTAGGCTAGAATGCATAAATCTGGAGGGGAAGGTGAGCTTTCCTTCTCCAGATTGTGCAATGTAGCCTTGGTGAAGGCAAAGACTAGGCCAAGGTTGACCCGACTCGCTGACGGGCAACTGAAGGAAAGTAAGTCAATGAAATGCATGGTGACACTAAGTGATAGCATAAGTGACAAACAATGCATGCAAACCATGAATGGAAGATTCAACAAATAGATCAACATGCATGTGGGTGAGGTCATTTGCCAGTTGGGCGAACATCCGTGCAAAACAGTTTCATGCATGCGACAATAGTGAGGTAATAATGAAAATTGAAATAGATCTATGAAAAGCTAGAATATATGTAAATGACAACAAGCATTCAAAGAAATCAAGAAAACAACACTCACACAAGTGAATACACAAAAAGTGATAGAAATGCTGAAAAACACAAGTTGAGGCCACTTACCTGTGAATAACTGAGCTGGATGTGTCCAAGAGTCCTGAATGTGTTGTGGGATGTCAGAGCTCCAAGATCAATGTGAATGAATGAAATTTGATGTGTCGAATAAATAATTTTGGTCTCATGACGCGCATGCCACAAATCTAGGGAAAAACGACACTTGGAGGGAAACTTCTAAAACAACTTTGCATGTAACCCCTTGCTGCTAAAAATACCTCCATGAATCATGGGATTCCCTTTGCATGTTGTCTCTTGCTATTCCAGGAAGATCAAGTCATGGATGCATGCAAGTCAAGTTTCCTTGGTCCTAGGTGGAACTGGTCAACCAGATTGTTCATGCATGCTTATGCTCAGCTGTTCAAGAAAATTGAGCTTTCCTGGCTTGGAGTTGGGCTAACTGCCCAAGGGGATTGCGCAATTTCTGTGAGGAGAAACTGACTGCTACCTAGATTTTCTCAAATCATAGGCTAAATAGCTTTCTGCTAGGAAAAATTGTGCAAATCCTACTGGGAGGGTTTGCTGGTAGGATTGTGCAATCGTGGAGCCCAGCAAGTTGTCAGAGAGGATTGCCCAATTCTTGGAGAGAAGGCTCATTTCCCTCTAGGAATGTACAATTTTCAAGGGGAAGTTGCTCAGCCTGCAGCTAGACCAATTCCAAGTAAGTAGCCTATGAGGGGAATGGATCAACTAAGATCGACAAGTTGCTTTCGTGCGAGGAAAACTCTAAAGCTTGAGTACTTGATGTAGCAAGACAAATTGTTGTGTAAGTTTGGTAAGGAGGCTACAAGATAGGCTAAGGAAAAATTTTGGAGGGTGGTTGTAGCCACTACAACACATTCATCTTATTGAAACTAATATCTTGTCTAGATTTTGGTGCCCGTA
The DNA here is from genome assembly GCA_000404065.3 of Pinus taeda. Classification (NCBI taxonomy): domain Eukaryota; kingdom Viridiplantae; phylum Streptophyta; class Pinopsida; order Pinales; family Pinaceae; genus Pinus; species Pinus taeda. Next base: position 70,907 of record APFE030780397.1, on the reverse strand, counting down.
GAGAATAATCACTGACAATGTTGTTGCTTTCAAGTCTAAAAATATGGTGGAGTTTTGTGAAAAGTACCATATTACGTTGGGGCATTCTACCACTTATTACCCACAAGGGAATGTGTTGGTTGAATCCTCTAATAAATCTCTAATCAACATCATTAAGAAATTTCTGGAGATCAATAAAAATAAATGGCACAAAATGCTCATTAATGCTTTATGGGCAAACGGAGTCAGTACTAAAAAATCCATAAGCATGTCTCCTTTTCAATTGGTGTATGGGGTTGATACTATTTTTCCTTTATCTCTTTGTTGTTCCTGTCATGAAACTTTTGCAAGAAGTGAGCAATGAACTGAATCATGTGTAGTGAACGATAAGTCAAATGATCCATTTATGACAAGCTAGGGAAGAAGTATTTCAAAATACTTCCAAGCTTCAGGAAGGGATTAAAAAGATTTATGACCACAAGACCAAAGAAGAAAACTTCAACATGGGTGATGTGGTTCTTCGTTGGGATGCATGGAATGAAGAGAAGGCCAAACATGGAAAGTTTAAAAACCTATGGAAGGGACCATACAGAATCACAGCCTTCAGGGCGAAGAATGCTTATATGTTGGAAGAAAAGAATGGCCAAATTTTATTCACGAGGAGCAATCAATGGTAAGCTTCTCAAGCACTACTACATCTGAAGAAATTTCTAGAATTTTTCATGATCATTGTATATACCAGTTTACATTTCATGTCAGAGTTTGCAATGGCTATATTAGGAGTTTGAAGCCTGAGGAGAATGCCATAAGGCTTCTTGATTAGCTGCTGGATTAAAGTTTCTTTTTGCTTTGTTTATTGTTTGTAAAAGTTAGTCATTCAATTTTCATATTCAAGTTAGGCTTTTCATTTTGACTGCATAACCAATGAATATGGCTACTAGGTCTACGGTGTTCTTGACACCTCCTATGGAGCCACCATCCCTAGTTGGAGCCAATGTTAGTGTCAGTCAATTTTTCCTTCCACCAATAATCAAATGTTCTCTTTCAGAATGTCCATTAGGGTTTAAGGTCAAGTTTTTTTCATTTCACTAGGTCTCCCATTCAAAAAATTTGGTCACTGGTTAGTGTTTCTAGGGTTATTTCCACTCTCACAATAATTTCACATTCTTGTCACTTTCATCATTCAGGTAAGTGTATCATTATCAAGAATCATCATCATGTCAGTCATCACCATCATGATTTCATTCACTTGAGTGTCCCCATTAGGTCATTATGGTTTCAAGGTCACTAAAGCTCTCATTTCATAAATAAAGTCTGACAAGGGAGAAGTGGTAATAAGCAACTCTCTTCAATAAATTTTGATATCAAATGTAATTTTATGTTTTCATATCTAATAAGTACTTCAAAGTTCCACTTTCCAAATGTTGCGGTTCAAAGTTCCAAAAACGATTCAATGTCTCAAAAAAACCATAAAGTTACCAAGTTTCAAATTTCAAAGGTCATAAAGTGTCAAGGGTCAAATTTAATTTTAAAAGGGTAATATGGTTTGTTTTCTAACTCATTTTCACTTTCAAAATTTCAAGCATCTCTTAGTTATCATTTTGTAGGAGAAAACTTTATGAAAATTGAGGGTTTTGTTGCATTCTTTGAGAAATGCGACCTTTTTGTGGAGAAATGTGACCCTTTTAGGAGAAATACGACCCTTCTGTGGAAAATCACAACCTTTCTGTAGAGGAGCACGAATCGTCTAAGTGAAATGTAACTTTTCTTTAGAGGAGTGTGACCCTTTTAAGATAAGTGTGACGTTTTTGAGCAAGAGCGACCCACAACGCGAATCTTTGGGAAATTCACAATATAGGGATTTCTTCTTGGTTTCAAGGGGATTTTCGATTTCTTCAAAATTCCAAAGATCATTCAAGGACTCTTAAAGCCACTGCAAATAGTTAGTTACCATCTACATCATCATTTCAAAGATTTTCCTCAGTTTAAATTGATTGTGTCTCAGGGTTTTCTCCAACAAAATTTTGGTGAATGAAACCTAGATTCTACTAATTTACCACTATCATCCATCACCCATGAAACCGTAATTTAAAATATCCTATCATTCCACCACTCATTCGCCATTTATTTCATCAAACCCTAGCCTTCCACTGCATTTTCACCTTTGATAAAATTGCCACTTCAGTTTTATCAACATCATTTAGCTAGTGTTTTACCATTCAACAAATTTAATGGAGAGTGAACGAGAGAGTAAAAATAAATTGCACAAGGGAGGAAATCATTCAAGGTTTGAGCCATCCAACCTAAGAGAAATCAATTCTTCTCCAATTTTCCCAAAAATGTTTCAGAAATGTTGGTTTTCTGAAGTTTTGTGAGCAGGTCACAGAGTTTGGTTCTCATGTCCCTTTGACAAGCGTCTTTGCCCAAAATTTCAGCATAGATAAGATTGTTATAGTAGGTATTGAGTTCAGTGTTTCAATAGGTATTATTTCTTCAGCCACATTTATTCCAAATCATGGTGACACTTGGTTGAAAGGCATGGAATTACCCCTTGATGATTATAAGATGTTCGTAAAACCTAATGTCAAAGAGACTTCGGAACATGTTTTTACTTTTAGACATCTTATTAAAATTATGCCCCTCTAATGAAGCTTATTATGAAGTATTTTACATGTAAAGGAAGATTCTCTAGATTATACAGGTATCATGTTAGGTTACTTATGCACTTGACCTCTACAAGAGCACTTAATTTATGCAACTTTTTGTATAAGACTGTAATGAAGATGATTGAAAAAATTCACACCACAGGACAACATATCACCAATTTGTTTCACTGTAGCCTAATCAAGATTGTGGTTATGCATCAGCTCTCAGTCAAAAAAATCACTTGGGAAACCTTTATGGATAAATAAAAAACTGCTCCTGTTATTATCCCCACTGTTTCGCCCAAGAAAACAACACCATTAGCGTCAAGATCCACATGGTCGGTGAAGCATGGTTCAACAAAAAAATAGGCAGAAGTTTTAGATGTTCCTAGACCTAAGGTAACCAGGACATATCAAAGAGGGAACATGCTTGTGTTTGCCCCACAGTTTGTGGAAGGGACCAAGCCTTCTACATCAACACAACAAGGATCACATTTGCAGAATGAGGAGACTATCCATCATGAAATACACATAGTGGACTTAGAGTCCCAAGATGATCACCAAACCCTGAAACTAGTTATCAAAGAGAAGGATTCTTAGATCATGGAGCTTTTGGACAATGTGGCAAGAGAAAAATTCATCATTTCCTTCCTTGAGCAAGAAAATGACCAGTTGAAGGGAAAGTAACTACTTTTAGAAAAAGATTTGTTTAAAACTAGTATGCAAGAGTCCAAAGGTAAAGTAGTGTAGGGACACGATGACCATGATGAACAAGAAAAGTAGGTTGTAAGTAAGAGGCCTAGGACAAAGGGTCTCAAATGAAAATTGCAAAAGGAAAAAGACTGAAACCTACTAAATGAGGATTTGAGTCTTGATGACAAAATTGCTATGGAAATCAATGAAGATAGGGAATATTGGCTAGGAAAAGTCAATGGTCATATAGAGAAGCTTATTGAAAAATATAATAGGGACAATTAGATGTTGAGGCACATGGCCCATCACTATCAAAAAAGGAATCAGATTGCACAAATCAGAATCAAGAAATTGAAAGCAAAACTGAAATAGGTCCAAGAAAAGAAAAGGGAATCAAGGAAAAGGGGTAAAAGTATAAAATTGCTGACTAAAACATTCCAAAATGTTTATCTTATCATCCATAGCAGCCAAGGAACAAATTTTCAAAATTTTGGAGCAATTTGGAATTTTTTAAAAAATTTGCAGGAAATGTCACACAGAAGCGTCGCATAGAGGCACGACCCTTTTTCCCTGGACATCAAAGTGAAGTTTTTCCTACATGGATGAGTGAATAATGATAATTACATGCCAAATCTAAGCCTATTTTTGCATGGAAGCATCCCATTTTGATCAGAAACTAGAAAAACCTCACCTTTCTCATGCCTTTGCCACTAAATCTCGACTGGAGTGATGCTTCCGAGTAAGGTTGGGAAAATTAAGTTTTGGAGGGCTTCCCATGGGTCATTTTAAAAAATTAAATATGTTCTGGAAACTAGACAGACAAGGCTAGTTACCATTCTTTCATGTTTCAACTTTTACTTCAAAAATATACCTAAAAATCTCTTCAAACAGGCACAACCCTTCTACAAAATTTCTTGTTTTGGTGCATGCCAGTGCAACCCTTTTGTTGACTGGCACGACCGTGTTACACAAAATTTTGTCACTGTACCTATAGTCCCCATTCCATGATATTGGAGGACCTATATAGGAACCATACATGCTTTCCCTTCATGAAGAAACTCTCATTGTGTCCCTCTTCATGAGCAGAACAATTCCCTTTTGAATCATTTCCCAAAAATCTTATGTTTTTCCTAGTTTATAAGACCGGCACTAATGACCCTTGTCCTCCTCGTGCCGATATGTAGGGATTAACACTTTCCCTAGTGTTATCACTTAAAAAAAATCTGATATATGTAACTTCTTATCCTAGTCCGATGACAAAGGTCAGTGTTAGTCTAAGTTGATTTCATTTTTTCCTTAAAGTTTGAAGTTTTAGGAGGTCATGAATCAAGTATATTCTTATCTACCATCAGTCCCCCTTCATTCACCATTATTTCATAGCCATGTGTCATTTTGTTATCCACCACCAAGCCTTTTGGTAATTGCGTAGTGCATGCATTCCTTTTAAATTGTTTTCGCAATGCATTTACTTTGTTTAGCAGTTTCGCAGCGCAAAACCTTATTAGGTGATTTTGCAGCCAATCATTCAAATTTCAAACTAACCGCGGTGCGAAATCAGGGATTCGTGCATTCCGCAGCGAATCTTTCCCAAATGTCAAATCCATTAGGTAAATCAGAGACTGCGTCATCTTGTGTCAGTTCATGTACTCCACTTATCACATTCCACCACCCATCGCCATTATCACCACCATTAGATTTGTTAATACACACGAATTACCATTTCGAAGAAAGGCCACCTTGCACAAGTCTTAATGATGATTGTAAGCCTTGCATGAATAACAAATCTGCAAGATTGCAATTTGAAAGATTATAAACGACAAGATTTCAATTTTAAATACAAGTGTAATCAAGCGAGGCAGCAAATCAATCGAGGCAACAAATTCAAGCAAGGCAGAATTTCAAAAGAAGCTGAGTTTACAGTTCAAACAGAGCTAGTATTTCTTGTTTGCAGGTCTTTAAGATTTCATGGAGAGATTAATAGAGAAGAAAGAACACATATCAGGAAAATGTCTAAGGAATGAGCCTGAAGGCTTGGATATAACGCTGAAGAATAAAGAGGTGGAGAAGGCATTTAAAAAAGTTGGGTGTTGGAATTTCTGCAGGAAGTTACAAGGAGGGCATGCACAGGTAACCAAATAATTTGCGCTTAATTTCACAGGTTTAAATTCAAAAGTAGCTATGATGGAACTGCAGGTCTCGCCAGAAATGATATCCACTGTGACAGAGATTCCACAAGGACAAGAGAACTGGTTCAAAAATTTTAAATTTGACATGAATCCATGCAAGGAGTTTTTAAAGAAGGAGTTTGTAAATTTAGATTTGAGTAAGTCAGTGCCTAGGAGCTATGTCAAAGATTCTTATGCACATTTACTCACCTGTATACAAAAATACCTGACTTGTGAAGGAAGGTATAACAAGGTGTATTCGTATCATTTCAAGCTCCTTTTGCATTTTACAGGGAAGGTTTCCATTGATCTACCTTTTCATCTATTTCGTAGTTTGAGTAAGATGTGTGACAAAGTACAATTGAGGAAGGAAGATTGTGAAACTTCTTTGTTTCATCATGGCTTGATTAAACTAATTGTCTTACACAAGCTTCAAAAGGTAGGCAAAGATTGGAATTCATTTAATTTTATGGCTGGTTTCAGAAGCCAGACTGGCCTCAGTCCTCTACCTGCAAGAGATCTTACAACAGTGGACCTTCAAACAGAAACAAGAGCTAAGATATTTCCAAAATTAAAGGCAAGGAAACAAGTGAGAGAGTTAGTACAGCCACTGATCATTCAAGATACACCTCAAGAATCAACTAAGGAAAAAGCTCAAGTTAAAAAGATTGGACCTGAACCAAGCAAAGCTAAAGTAGTCTCAAGGAGAAGAACAAGAAGTCAAATGGCTAAAGAAAAATGTAAGGCAGTAGCTATTGAAGAAAGTCCAGTTTCGAAAGGAAATCTAAATGACTTATTGCAGGCTATTGACTTTGAGGAGTCGCCACTAGTTCAAGATGAATTGATGCAGTCAGAAAAACAGAATACAAAGAAAACCAAAGCCTCAAATAAGCTTAAATTTGATGAGCAAGTTGAACAATTTGTTTTCAAACCCAGGAGACCCATAACAAGGAGATTTCAGCAAGTACAGGAGGTACCACCAAGAACAGAGGAAAGAGAGGAAGAGATACAACGCCATCAAAGAAAGGACAAAGGTAAAACAGTCGCCACATATAAAGAAGACAGTATAGCAGACTTAAAAAGAAGATTGGAATCAGCTAACCTTGAGATTGCTAGACTGAGGAAAGTTGCCAAAAGACATGCCATCATACAAGCTAACTATTATAGAATTAAAACCTTATGGGAAGAGAAAGCAACTTCAGAGGTGGTTGACTGTGATACTCAATTCCATACTTGGACAGTACCGGCAATCAAAGAAGCAAATTCATCAGGATGACTAATATGTAATTAAGAGCTGGGAAAAAGATTATGAAGAAACAAATCAAAGATTTAAAGGCACAGTTAATCCAGCTAAAGGAGCCTTCTAAATGAAATCACATTTCAAGTAAGATTATGTTTTGAATTTTGATGATTTTTCTTAGTATCATCTGCTTGAAGAATTCTACATGTCCATCCAGTTTTGCAAAGTCTTGGAACATTTGAAAGGAGATTTTGATAACAAAGTGCTCAATTAATAAAGTTTTGGGTTGAAAACTATGTTTTTTAAACAACTCAGTAGTTTCGTAGCGCGCTACGAAACTACTGAAGGTGATGATTAAAGCTCAACAGTTTCATAGCGCACTACAAAACTGCTGAAGCTAAAGGTTCCTATACAAATCAACCAGTTTTGAAACATAAGCGGGAAAATTTTGAAGAATGAATATATGCAAGGAAATGCCCGAAGCTGCAACATCAATTAGGTTAAGACAGATGGAGAAATGTGGGTTTGGATCCAAATTTGAATTTTGTCATAAAGTGAGCATTTTAAGCATGGTTCAGATATGTTAAGACAACCCAATTGCGTTTTTGTTTTAAAAAGTAGTGGACAACACATCAATGGATGTGGCCATATGTCATGTTTTGGAAAGCAAAGATAAAGCACCTGCTTCTATGGATTTGAAAACCATAAAGACCGATGAACAGGGGTTGTTTCCTATATTTCAGCACGATGGGAAAGATGTGGCATAAAAGACAAGCATGGAGTCTTAAACTTCCATCACAGCCAAACTAACAGGGAACCAGATGTCAAGGAACGGGAATCATTGTAACCAACACTATTATTAGCATGGCATGGTGTTAGAATCCTACTAGATTTAGATCTCTGAAAAGTCTAGTTAAAGTTTGTTACATTAAATAAGCAGTTAGAAGTGGATTAGGTGTCATTAGAAGTAGATCTCGAGTTTCCCTCATGTTTGAGGAGAAATCTCAATTAGATAGGAGAAGAAATCTATATATAGCTGGAGCAGCAATGTAAAAAGGGTTGGAAATTTTATGAAAAAAAACGTTGATATTTAGCTTATGTAATACTCTGTTTTGATAATACATGTTTGGCTTTACTTCTCAGGATTCATGAGGGATTTGATGTTCAGAATGTGTGATGTTGTCCTTCTCCTAATTCTTGCAGTGGTATGAATGTGTAATCACTTATAATTCACTTGAGGTGCTCTAACTTCCTGTATGCATTCATAGAATGTGTGTTCCTATCTGAGTTGTTATGTTCTGAATATTTTAAATGTTGAATGCCCTGAATTCTATGTAAGGTTGAATTCATTGTCATATTGAGATGTTGTTGACTCCATAAGCCCAATGGATAGTTGCTAAATGTGTTTCCACCATTCGTATTTTTACAATTGTTTTACAAGAGTTAGCCATCTTAACTATAATCAAAATCATTAACCCTATTTTGAGAGAGCCCTCTCAGGTTGAGGAGGCTAAGCCTTAGCCTAAAGTAGGTTTGAAATAGTTACTTGAGGTCTTCCTGGTCTGCAACCTTCCAGGTTTATATTTTGAGATAACACCTAGCACTCACCAGAGTGACTCAGCTTTGTTCCATTTGCACTGATCCTATTTTGGAATTTTTTTTAAATAAGGAGCCGAAGCTTCCAGCTCTAGAAGCTTTGTAACAGAAGTCTGGTAAATGGTTGGGCCAGATGGAGTTGAGGATATTAGTTTGGGATCCTTTCCCCAATAAGGATGGAGGTACCTCAAGAGATAATACCTTATCCCATGAGAAGAGGAACCATCTCCCATCCATTCATGCTATATAAACCTCCATTTTTCCCAAGCACAAGCTAGTGTTAGTGTCATAATGTTAATGTTGGTGTGTTACTGCTAATTAAGTTTGGAGTAAACAGCAATTTATTCATAGTTGTAGCTCTCTAGTTTTTTGAGGGAGAAGTGTGAATTTGGCTCAATGTGAAGCCTAAAGGGAAGAGCCTTAAAACTATCATTGTTGAGGGCATCATGGAATGCTAACGAAAGTGTATGGGAACCTGGTTTTTTCGAAGGAGAACATCAACATCAAGACAATGTTTGTAATATCTTCTTGATTTAATATATATGCAATTATCATTTGATTTCTTGCATAATGTGTCATCTCACATGCTTATGGCTTAATGCTTCTTGACTTCTTAAGTAGGTTGAATTACAATTTGTCTATTATCATGGTTGTTGTTTGTTGTTGTTCACTTGTTTCAAGTGTTTGAACAAGGAAACGAGAGATAGCTAGAGCAAGAAAGTAAGGTCATCACCAAATGGGATAAGAGTTCTAATTGGTAGGCCCTCTTAATTGGTTCTAACCTAAGGAAATCTTCAATAGAATGTATTGATTGTGGCTAGACCCATTATCGGGCTAGAGGAATTGTTTATGTTCACACTCATAATTTTACTTCACCACAAATTGGTGACTCCACTAGGGAACCAATCCGTTTGTTTGTTTTCTTGGAATTTCATGGTTTTGTCTGAAATTTTCTAGTTTCGCCATTTCCCGTTAGTTCTGTCTACTTTCCTTTACTTACTACTTTGGGTCTGAAATTCACAATAGCAAGTCTAGTCTTAACTTTTGAAATTTTTTATTTTTTCCTTGGCATCCTTGCTCAGCGTGCTGGTTTCTTTGACAGTCACACCAATCAATGCAATATGATGAGAAAAAGTTGCACCGACCCCCTTCTGGTGCTTGTTCTTAGTTAGGAAGTCACACCGATGGATGTAAGTGAAGATTAGGGTTCACCCTAGATCTCGACCAGTGTGTCCTTCTCTCTTGATTTTTGCCTCGTAGTTTATTAAGACTATGTTCTCCCTAACTAGAAAGCTTCATTTAGCTTGCTATGTGTGCTTGCTTGGTTTAGCCCACCCTCTGATGTGTTAAGTCTGGCCCTTTGTGAAGTTCTTTTTTATTTTTTCTTTGAATCCCTCGACTACTGCTAGTTGTTAGTTAAGTAGACGTGCTGATTAGGCCATCAACACTACTTGTAGTATTGGTCAATCATGTCGGTTGTGCCTATCGACACTAGTTGTCAGTTAGGTAGTCGCTCCAATCTCTAAGTTAAGAAAAAAACAAAATTTCTCCCATTCCAGTGCCAATGTGTCTTGGCCCTCAGACTCTCTTCTTCCTCCCAGAAGTGACTAGGATGCTTTGTTTGCTTCATTTTCATTTGAATGAGTGAAAGAGTCTCATTTTTTTCTCTTATTTCGAGTGTCTCTTTTCTCATTCCAGGCATATCTTACATTGCTTGGTTTGTCGATTGAAGCTTTTATGTGCTTGGTTTGTTTGATTCAGGGAAGAAGTTTCTTTTAGTTTCATTTATCATGCTTTCGATTTGATTGATGCTTGTTCGTTCGGAACTATGAAATTTTCATTAAAGTGCTTTATGTGAAAGATTCATTTTGCATTTTATGAAAAGAAGAAAATCATTCTAGTTTACTTAAAGGAAAATATTGCATTAGTAGTGTTATTGAGAAGCTAAAATTTCATCATCATAAGCATTGGAAATGAAATGAAACTTCTTATGTTGTTTTAGGAAGATTAAGGGCATTTAGGAGATTTATTAGAGAATTTCATTCTTTGATTGTTGCATTGATTTTGTGTTCCCCATCTCTGAATTATTATTAACTTTCATCGAAGACAAAGATCTCTTTTCTCATATAGCTGCATATAGGAGTTTTCAAATAATAGACATAGGGCCTTCGAATTGAAACCTAATTCAAGATCAGCTGTTAAAATTTATTGAATTAACCTAAGGAAGCATTGAAGCTTAAAGCTCAAATTTAGTGGTCTAGGCTAGAGACATGTTCTAGCATCTTTAAACCTAGCAGCTATCGTTCACTTCAGCATTAGACAATGCTAGTATGGACTTGTGCTCCCAATACTATCATGTATATAAATGGAGACTCCACAAGGTCTACAATCTGTTATCCATAGGAAGCTGAGCCTACCACCTTGTAAACGTGATACACCAGACACAACATTTGGGGATATTTCCTGCCCATACTTCTTGGTTCACTAGGAGGTATTCTGCAATTCACGGTTACTTGGTAATCCTTTATGACTAGAGTATCCTGAGTAGTCATTTTTTATATTTATTGACTCTTTAAATTTAAAAGATCATCGAGCACTTGTCCTTTCAAGCTTGTTAACTTTGAAAGCGACTAGAGTCACCTTTTTCCCTTTTCTCGAATCTTAAAACATGAAAAGGAAAAGTTTTGTTTCAGTGTACTAAAATTAACTTCCCACAAAATATTCCTAGTTTAAGTTATATTCCTTAGTAATTATTTAGGGTGGATTTCAATAACAACATTTCGAGAATCCACCAGTCAAGGATTTCCCTTGGATGGGAATCCTAGTGCTTTTCTTTCTTATGGAAATGTTGGTGCTCCTTATATGGTGACATTGTCCCTTCCTAGGTTAACCATTGGTCTACCTGTCTGGTTGTTTTCAACCTCAGTGGTACTGAGTGTCCCGACTCCTATCTAAATGTCACCTTCATTCGAATCATGTCACGATGATTCTAAGGTTGACCTCTCCCCTTCTTCCCCTATTTCTTCCTCTTCCTCTTCTACTTCACCTATTTAAAGCTTGAAATCCATTAACTAGGAGGCTAAGAAGCAAAAGAAGAAATTAGATAAGCAAGAGGCCAACTGTGAAGCTACTACTGCAAATGCACCTCCTATAGACAAACCCTCTAATCCTTCGTGAAAGGTAAAATTCCCTTACAGGCTATGTAAGGGTGACCATCTCCATCGTGACTGTCATGGCATTCGCAGAGTCTTAGAGGTATGGTCTCAAAACCTAAACCAACCATCCCTGTCGAGCTCTAGGGATCATGTCGATGTTACATCTTCAGCTAATGATGGTAAGAAGAAAGAAAATATTAGATTCCCCTGTAGGTTATGTGAAGGGGAGAATCTTCTTCACCTTTGTCTTCTTATGGATAAAACTTCCAAAGTTTTGGAATACCTTGCAACTCCTCAACCCCAACTTCCTGTTGGTTATCGAAGGATTTCTTCCGACCCTATCCCAGTTGGTCAAGAGATTGACATAGGTTCATCTCTTGCCCATCCTGCTCTTCCCGAGAAAGACTCTCTTGTGTCTATTTCCAACCAACCATTGGTTGAAAAGAGTGTCTACTTGGCTTCAGCTCCAGTTTTTCACTCTTTTCCCGAATAAAGTAGTGATCATACTCCTCATGTTCTTCTGGTCTCCTCATATTCCCACAGATCAAAGAGTGACCCTCTCATTCTAGTTTTTCAAGAAAGTCCTTCTCCTATTCCTGTACAACATGGGGGAATCATCCGATACCCCCACCAAGTAGTTATGTCGTCTCTTTCGACTGGAGTCCATTGAATGCTTTCTACCTTCCATCTTATGTGCCTTTCAAGATAACAATAAAAGCCAATAATATGGTAGTACATGGCACTCTATTAAATGAAGGCATGCCTATTAGTATCATGTCTTCTACTACATGGCAAGCTTTGGGCTGCCCACAACTTGTGCCTGTCACTCATAATATGTTGGCTTTCAACAAAGGAACCAGTCAACCCTTAGGGATCCTTCTGAAGTTCCCTATTACTTTGGGAGGAGAGACCATCTATATAGATTTCATGATAGTCCATGGTCCCTTAGATTTCAATCTTCTCGTTGGACGTGACTATGTTTATCTCATGGGAGCTCTTGTTTCTTCACTTTTCCGTGTGGTTTGTTTTATGCACGAAGGGAGAATTGTGACTATTGATCAACTATCATTCATTGGTTACTAGGTGTCTCCTTTGCAACCATCATCCCCTATCAGCTCTTGTTTGCAAGAAGTACCTTCCCCACCATAGGTAAACTATGTGGCTACCCCTTCTATCTTCAAGATAACACAAATGGTGTAGTACATTATGTACTGGGGGCATTGGAACCCGATCTGTCTATGGTACCAAATGACATGCATTCCTCCCAGAGCGTAGTTTTTATGTCTAGTGAAGACCTCTTGGGATCCATGTTCTCTTATGTGTCATGAATAGACGTCATGAGGATAGTTCTTGGTCTTGTGTCAACCTCATTAGAAAATGAAACAAAGAGTCATGAGCATAGTTCCTTGTCTTGTGTCAAGCTCATTAAAAAATGAAACAAGGGTCTCGAGAATAGTTCTTTTACTGTGTCAACCTCATTAAGAAATGAAGCACCTCCCTTTTCCAAATTGAGTCTTTGATTAACATCTCATAAAATCCCAGTCGATTCTTTCTTGGATCTCAAGAGTGAACCTTCATTCCATCCACCTAGTTGAATGAAATCAAGCTTGGGGGGCATGTACGTCAAATTGAGTCATTATGCTAGGGGCATGCCAACTTATAGTAATCATATTTTTTCATTTCAAGCTTGTGTAAACATGAAGCTAAATCCATGCAGAGTTCTCCATGGTTCAAGCTTGTCTAAAAATGAACCCATGCCCGATTTACATCTCGTGATTTCCGTTTTAATCAACTAATTTCTACTAGATGAGCCTTGGTTGTTTTATTCCATCACCACCATCTCTTTGGCCAATCATATGCTTTCACTTGGTTGTTTTTCCTTTCCTGAGGAACCACAACAATGAGCGGTTTTATTAGCCCACCTCTTGACCATTACATGTTTTAAGCGGTTCGTCCATTTCTGGAATCAGTTGCTACCCTTTATACCACCCGTTCCTCTAGGATGAGTCACCTTTAAGTTCTTTTCTGACTCAAAAGAGATGAAAAGATTGCCGAGTATTTTTTCCCTTTTTGACTCGTAAAAGAGAATAAAAATGGGTAGTCCACTTTCAAACTCTTTTCTGAACCTTTAAAAACAGAAAAATAGTTGAGCCCTTGTCATTTCGAACTTGTTAACGGATGTGAAACATCATGTGAGCAGTATACATTTACCCATTTTTCGGGCTGGGATGCACTATTTACGAAAAAGGTAATCCTTGACTGAAATGGTCAAGAAGTTCTCTCAAGTATCATTTTCTACCTTTTGAGGCTCGAGAGACACAAATGTATGAAAAGGCACCATGTGGAGTTTTCTTTTTCGTGTCTTTTCAAACTCTCTAAACATGAAAAGGATACCGACCTATAACCTTTTCGGACTTGTTAAAATATTAAATGACATCGAACTCATCACCATGACAAACATGAGCCTCTCCTTCCTAGGGCTCATTAAACCTACTAGGTCAAATTCGTCCAAAGAATGAACTTATAGTGCAAGCATATGATATCCCCTTCAAGCTTGCGATTAAAAAATAATTGGGGTACCTTCCAGAAATGGTGGGGGGAAATTTGGAAATCTAATCGGTTGTGTTGGCAACTCACTCTTGAACATGACACTTTCTACTTTGTGTCGGGTTAGGATATCCTCATTTTTATCGTTGACCTTCCTGGGTTGGGACATTCATTTTATCCTTCCATTTGATGTCTACCACGTCATCATGGCCACCGATCCTATGGATCCAAAAGCTGCCAAACTTCCAGTCGTGTCGCCAATATGTTCAAGAGTTGCCCTTCTGCAGTTACACTTACCTTTGATTCTCTGTATCATCCAAAATAATTTTCCATCCCTTTGTCTCATGTTGATGATGTGAGATAAATTATGGCCCTCCTTTGACATGGTCGCTTCTTGTTGACTTCAGCTCATTATCTAGGAAGTTGACCGAGAGACTCCCTTCCAGTAAATTAGAGCTTGCATGCCCTAATGGAAAGTTCTTCACACTCGATGACAAGTTCACATCATTGGCTTCAATTGGGTGATTTCATGGGTTTTCAACTTCAATTCCTCTATTCAGATTCCGTGGATTATGTTGATAGTACCTTGAGGACCATTTTCATTATCGGTGGTCTCTCTCACACTTGTTAACAATTCGCATCATTGACTGGTAATCAAGTGATTTTCTAGCATGCTCGACGTCAATGTTATCACCAAAATAGGACCCTGATAGGCTGCTAATCAGAATACTTTAGTGTAACTATTTCAAACCAATCTTTTAGCTAAGGCTTAGCCTCCTCAACCTGAGAGGGCTCTCTCAAAGGGTTAATGATATTGATTAAAGATATGGATAGATGGCTAACTCTATGGTTTGTAATTTTATATGTTTATAGGTTGAAAGATGAAGGTTGGTTACCATTAGGCTATGGAGTCAAATTATGTTTCAGTACCACAGCAATATCAACTTAACATGAAAGTCATGGCATAGAGTGTTTTTATACATCAACAAAACAAAGATACAATGCAAGGAAGCACAGTTTATAAATATATGAAGGAAGTTAGAGCATCATTGATGAGTTCTAAGTAACATGTATTCATACCACTGCAAGTAAGTGAAAGAGGAAAGCCATGATACAATAGGAAATTAAAAAATCTCTTTGAATCTTGAGTAGTGAAGCCAAAACATTCTACCTAGCATGGAAGTCAAGGCATTATAGAGTTCAAGTGCAAAAATTCAAATATAAAACAGTGAAACACAGTTAGTTTATCTATGAAGGAAGTCAGAGCATCATTGATGAGTTCTAAGTATCATAAGTAAACACCACTGCAATTTAAGTATCGGAAGATGCCATCAAAAAAAGAATATACAAGAACTCTTCATGAATCTTGAGTTGTCTAAGTAGAAACTCTGCATTAGGTTAAAAATATACATAGTCTACACATAGAGCAGTAGCTGAGCCAACAAGTCTCAAACACTTTGCTAATTTGACCTCTTGCTTTATATATAGCATTTAAAACATGTATTCCCTCATCCCTCATCAAGAGAATTCGAATTTGCTATGAGTGGCACCTATTCTAACCATAAAAAAACCTTTAAATGCATTTGACAACTAACTAATAGTCCTAGAGTCCTAATACAATTAGGAGTACAACTCCTTGTTATGACTAAACCACCTTAAGTAAAAATTGAAAACACTCTTTGACAGCTACAACCTTATGAAGTCAAATTTGATGAAGCTTCACACGTTGTCACCTTACTGCTGATGACAAACCCTAGAAATTAGGGAACATGTTTCCCTGTTTTCAGGCTTAGGATCCTTGAAAATTAGCACGTGGGACATAGCCTTTATCTTCTCATATATGACATATTTTACAAAACTCTAGGAGGTTTTTGTATTCCATGTTGTCTAGAACGAAAACCTCTCTTTTTTTCTAAAAAAATTCTCCTGCTATCCAGAATCTGTCCTTGAAAAACACGTGTAAAACAGGAAAAATCTGTTCTCTGAAATTAGGATTTCAAAGAAAGCTTAGTATCTCCCAACTGATAACATTTATGAAGAAAGTGAGATACATAATTGTATCTAGAGATTTGATGAAGAGAAACCTCCTTCAAAATTCCAAAATACCATCTCTTGTGACCAGAAACTAATCTTGAAAAAGACTACTAAAACCAGAAGACAAAGCTTGGCTTTCAGCAGTTTTGTAGTGCAAGTTTAACCCTAAATATCTCCCATCTTATAATGAATTTGATGAAAATGAAAGATGTTTTTGTATTTTAGTATGTTAAAAATAGAAGCCTCTTTCAGTTTTCAAAATTGATTTCTCATCTGCTCAGGAACTGTTCTGGAAGTTGACTAGGAAAAGTAGAAAACATAGTCTTTTATGCTAAAACAGGCTTTTTCAGTGGTTTTGTAGCGCTCTACGAACACTCCTAGTTCAAAATCCACAATTTCATAGCTAATTTCAAAATATTCAAAATGATGTGAGATATGACTTCTAAACACATGGTGAGGCTTCTAGGACATGGAATGAAGCTGTCAAACTTTATTCGGAAAAGAGAATGAAACTATTAAGATGAGATGACTCAAAACCTATTATAAGACTATGACTAGAAACAAGGCAAACATTCCAAAGTTTAGAAACAAAATTTTAGAGTGATAACAGTGGCTCCACTAGGGATAATGTGCCCTTGTGGTACACTAAGAACCTGTAGCTCCAGTGCTACTATTCATCCTCTAGAATAAAACTCTGAACTTCTACCCAATCTCCTCCTCAAGCCTTTAATGATTTTTGTAAGAAGAATTCAAACTACACCTACTGAAACAGATGCTCATTCAACCTACCCTGAGCTTATTTGGAAATTTCTACCTACCTTATCAACTACAACCTCCACTTGTAGCTCAAGGAACATGAAACTTCCAATGAAGCCAATCATCGATCTGATCTGACACTTGAATCTCTTGATTGTGCTTGAAGAAAAAATAAACCTGTTAAATTGCCAACTAGGGCCAAACTCCATGTGGGTCGGCTTATTTATGGCAGCTGATATTTTTATTGGATCCCTCTCATCGAGAGGTGTAGGATTGATCCAAAGATCATCATATTCCGATAAGTATTTATGGAGACATGAATTTATTTTGTTTATGTAATTATTATCAAGCCGACCAACACTTATGTAGGCTCTAGAAGCCCAACTGACGTGTCTATTCATCATCCTCAATTTTGGTATAAATAGATGAGGATTCGATGTTATTTGGTGACACATTCTGCATGTGAACTCCTCCTCTCCACGTCTTGGGTTTTT
Organism: Pinus taeda; assembly: GCA_000404065.3. Taxonomy (NCBI): domain Eukaryota; kingdom Viridiplantae; phylum Streptophyta; class Pinopsida; order Pinales; family Pinaceae; genus Pinus; species Pinus taeda. Next base: position 53,603 of record APFE030780397.1, on the reverse strand, counting down.
GGAGAAGGAGAACACACAAAAGAGAATACGTTGGATGCCCTAGTTGCAGTAGAAAGAGCCACAGTCCATATGCTATAATGAAGGCAATCCATATGCTGCTCACCTAGCCGCAGTCAATACATATACTGCTCGTTGGATGCTGAGATGAACACATCAAAGATATACGTTGTTCACCTAGCCACTGTCATAACCACAATCGTTGTTATCGACGATCTTCATGAAGCATCTAGACACAGGTCAATGGGACATAATGTTGGTCAATGAAATAGTGATACCCTATGTATTCAATAAAACATAGATACGCTATCATGAATACCACACAGTCATGAAGGCAATGGCAATACCTATATATATACCCAGGAATGAACGTAGCAATATATATAAATACGCTGATCATTGAGATAACCTACGCAGCAAGGTAAATGAAACATATATATGCAGTCTATATATGGAACCACAACAAATACCCTAAGCCACAGACACTGGATAGTCATACAATAATATAAATGTTGGACACTAGGCAAACGATGGACATTTTCATATACGTTGGAGAGTCTTACATATACGTTCGTGTTTTTAAACGTTGGACAATTTACATATATGCTGGGTAGTTAAATGTGTTTGTAAATGTCTGCATTGTGTCTACAGTTAAAGCATAAGGTATGATTAGGAAAAACCAAACTCGAGTATCTGCTCTATAGCTGCAGTCAAAGCGTAACTTGGGTATACGTATTGATGAGGCAGCAAGGTTCTAGGAAAAGTGTTGAGGACACAGTGTAAATATATCTCTTGGCATACTTGTAGATGATGCCCTTGGATGGTTCTTTAACAGCCTCAACACGATGTACTACAGAGCTAGCATAACAGATATGTCACAAGACACAGTTATATTGATAATGAATGGAATGTTGTGATATACGAGTCATATATATTATGGAGCGTAGTCATCATGGATTATATACGTTGTTCATAAGATACAAATACAATATTCATTATGGATCATACGCAGTTGTATTATAATGAACAACGATGTTATTGTCCATGTATTTAAACTTTAGTGGCATAGAGATAAGGACATTGTCATTATGTGTAATCTGGGCACACATATAACGTAGTCATGGGTAGCAGCATGATGTACGGGCTGTGTGAGATATGAGATCATGAACAACATGATGCGCATGATGGTACTACACGATAAGGTGCAGCAAATGGACGAGATGCAACTCGATGATAGGTGAAGGATTCATCTTGAGAATCAGTTGAAGCAGAATGTCTTCAACTGATCTCATCATTATACGAAATGATCTATGCTAGATCTAGCTAAGTCAAAGTGTTGACTTCTGTTGTAAATGTACTTTCTCTCTCTCTCTTTCTCTGCTAAACTTTGAAGATAAAAGAAGATTTGATCAAAGGGTTTCCCCACACATTGTGGGGTTTGTCCCTAGCTCGCGCCATATCTTGTGTCCTCTTGTCTTGGCTTGTCTTTTGCGTTTTATATTTATGTTCTATCTGCAGTTTATCGTAATGATAATGTGATGCTAACTGTGAAATTTAAATAAATGCCCTAGCGTAGAAAATACCTAAAATTAACATGGTATCAGAGCTGAGGTGAAGACAATGCCCAAGCAAGAGTGAAAGAGCAATCACTGAAGACAGTTGGGACAAGACAGAAGGATCAATGGGTTCTTCATAATTCACCTAGGGTGAATTTGAAGCATAGAATGTTATCAGAATGGCGCAGTAGAAGTTTTTGATGGCCCATCTAAAGATCACTTCATTGGGAAGTTCAGATCTAAGGGTGGAAGGAAAGGCAGATGCCTTATTGAAATAAGTTCGGTCTTTATGTGAAGGAGTGTCAAAATGTAGATGAAGATAAAAATCATTCCTGGGATATCTTGAATGATCAAAGGAATGACTGGTAATGCGGGTCATCAAGGAAATGGTTGACTCTTCCACGAAAGCAAGGAACCCCAGAATCTCTTTTATGTACCTGATTGCAAGAAGAACCTGGTGTCCATCTCGGAAATGGAAGTCAAAGGTTATAGGGTAGCACTTATCGATGGAAAGGTACGTATTTGAAAATAGATATTTCAAATATGTTTTTGAGTTTAGGGTTGTATTCAAGTTGCAGGAAGTTCTCCAAGGACCATTTCCATTGACTCAGCACTGGAGGTCTGTGAGTTAGATGGTGACCAGGATGCCTGAATTCAAAGAGGAGCATGAAGGTACATGTCTGAAATGTACCGAAGGAAAATATTATAAGGGGATCATTCCCCTCATGCAGCAGGTCCACAGGCTTGGAACAACCTGAGGAGTTTAGACTCATGATCAGGAATCTCATGTATAAAGGTGGAAGAAAGCCCTCTATGGCTTGAAGCAAAACACCTCGGTTGTAGTATGAGAGGATTGATAGCTGTCTAATGCAGATGAGATTCACTAGGAGTGAAACCGACCCAAAACATTACTCGAAGGTTGTGGATGATAAACCTCTCGTACCGGCACCTATGTCTGACAAGTGCAGACCCTCTCACTTATAGGAGATAGAGGGAGTTGGATTCTGAATGTGGAAAGATAAGCTACAAGCCTATGTCTACCTTGAGGATCTTAACTTTCAAGAAGTTATGTGGTAGTGATGTCAGACTTGATTTGGGAAATGCCTCTGAGTTTCATAAACTCATTCGCAAACCTTCGTCCGGACATCTGTGTTGCAGTTAGCATGATGAGCTCATATTTGGTTCAGCCTCACTGGATTGTTTCCAAGAATCTTTTAGATATCTTAAGGGCACAATCTATCATGGATTGAGATACACAGCCAGAAATATGAAACCATGATTATTCGAATGATTAGTGGGCAGGCAATATGGAAGATTACTAGAGCACTTCTCAGTGTTGTATCTCTTTGGAATCTGCCTCGATATCCCGGACGAGCAGGAAGTAGAAGTCGATGACTTTAAGCACCACCAAGGTTGAATACATTGCTGATAGTATGGCCTTCTGTGAGGTAGTATGGTTGCTAAAGCTCTTCAGTGAGCTGTTTGTACACATGATGAAAACCATTGTGATTCTTTGTGACAACCAGTGGTGGGATTCGATTATTGAGGAATCCCGTTTTCGTCAATTGCTCCAGCAGATAGACATCATCTGGGATATGGTAAGTCAATGAGCAAGGAGGCTCCATCGCATTAAGATGATTTACAGGTTGATATACCTTGTCAAAGCCCCGAGGAAAGATCTAATCTATGATTTTCCCAAACGACTTGGAGTCGGCAAGAAACCCTTATACAAGGGTCCTGCATGTTGCATACATTGAGCTCAGGGAGCTCTGAGGGCTTGCAGTTCCTACTGGAGCAACATATGACCACAGGGTGACTCACCCTCCCCTAGTTGGTGTGCACTGGAACAAGATGATTCGCTCTCTTATGGAACAGGATGATTCTCTCTCCATTGTAGCAGGATTGATGTGTTCTCCTGTGAGGCCAGGATTGATGTGTTCTCCATGGTGATTGTAGTTGGAGTTGTACCATACTATGATGCTGACTTCGGGTCGGTTGAGACTGGTCTGGGACCAGTGGTACATACTCCGAGACTGACTTCGTGTCAGTCCAGTACTGGTCTGGGACCAGTGAGAGTGGTACATACTATGACGCTGACTTCGGGTCGGTTGAGACTGGTCTGGGACCAGTGGTACACTCTTTGAAACTGCGATATTGGTATGGGACTAGTGGTAGGAGTGGTACTTACTATGAAGCTGACTTCGGGTCAGCTGAGACTGGTCTGGGACCAGTGGTACGCACTCTGATTGATGCAGGATTGGTGTGTTCTCCTGTGAGGACAAGATTGATTAGTTCTCCTGTCGAGGCATCCTACCCATGTAGTCTGGGACTCATGCGAAGTACCTCTCATCTGATCAATGAGTAGGGAAATGAAGTTAGGGACCATAGTAGTACCGATGGATGCATCGTTGTATCTACTGTAGTCCCTACACTAGGATGACCTCCATTGATCTGGGATCAATGATACTGGTCTGGGACCAATGGTAGGAGTTGTACCATACTATGACACTGACTTCAGGTCGGTTGAGACTGGTCTAGGACTAGTGGTACATACCCTGAGACTGATTTCGTGTCAGTGTAGTACTGGTCTGGGACCAGTGAGAGTGGTACATACTATCACGTCGATTTTGAGTCGGTTGAGACTGGTCTGGGACCAATGGTACACTCTCTGAGACTGCGATACTGGTTTGGGACCAGTAGTAGCAGTGGTACCCACTATGACGCTGACTTTGGGTTGGTTGAGACTAGTCTGGGACCAGTGATATGCACTCTGAGACTGAATTCAGGTCAGTGGAGAATGGTATGAGACATTCTCGATCAATTCTTCTTCTTCATAGTTCAACAGAGCAGAGCAGAGCCAGCAGAGTTGAGCAGAGCAGAGCTAGCAGAGCCAGCAGCGCTGAGCAGAACTAAGCAGAGAAGAGTTAGCAGAGCCAACAGAGCTGAGTAGAGCAGAGCAAAGACAACAGAGCTGAGCAGAGTAGATCAGAGCCAGCAGATTTGAGCAGAGTTGGGCAGAACAGTGTAGGGAACTGATGGCAGAGATAATATAGTCGGACTTATGGATCAATGGATGGAGTTTTCCCTAGTTGAGAGGGAGTGTTAAATTGGAAAATAGGGCCAAACTCCATGTGGGTTGGCTTATTTATGGAAGCTGATATTTTTATTGGATCCCTCCCGTCGAGAGCTGTAGGATTGATCCAAAGATCATCCGATTCCGATAAGTATTTATGGAGATATGAATTTATTTTGTTTATGTAATTATTATCAAGCCGACCAGCACTTATGTAGGCTCTAGAAGCCCAACCGACGTGTCTATTCATCATTCTCATTTTTGGTATAAATAGAAGAGGATTCGATGTTATTTGGTGACACATTTTGCATGTGAACTCCTCCTCTCCACATCTTGGGCTTTTGGAGAAGGAGAAGACACAAAAGGGAATACATTGGATGCCCTAGCTGTAGTAGAAAGAGCCACAGTCCATACACTATAATGAAGGCAATCCATATGCTACTCACCTAGCCACAGTCAATACATATACTGCTCGTTGGATGCTGAGATGAATGCAACAATGATATACGTTGCTCACCTACCCACAGTCATAACCACAATCACTATTATCGACGATCTTCATGAAGCATCCAAACGTAGGTCAATGGGACATAACGCTGGTCAATGAAATAGTGATACCCTATGTACTCAATAAAATATAGATACGCTATCATGAATACCACACAATCATGAAGGCAATGGAAATACCTATATATATACCCAGGAATGAACGTAGAAATATATATATATATATATATATATATATATATATATATATATATAGATATATACGCTGATCATTGAGATAACCTACGCAGAAAGGTAAATGAAACATATATAGGCAGTCTATATATGGAACCGCAACAAATACCCTAAGCCACAGACGATGGATAGTCATACAATAATATAAGTGTTGGACACTGGGCAAACGATGGACATTTTTATATACATTGGATAGTCTTACATATATGTTCGTGTTTGTAAACGCTGGACAATTTACATATATGCTGGGCAATTAAACGTGTTTGTAAATGTCTGCATTGTGTCTGCAGTTAAAGCATAAGGTATGATTAGGGAAAACAAAACTCGAGTATCTACTCTATAGCTACAGTCAAAGTGTAACATGGGTATACGTATTGATGAGGCAGCAAGGTTCTAGGAAAAGTGTTGAGGAAACAGTGTAAATATATCTCTTGGCATACCTATAGATGATGCCCTCAGATGGTTCTGTAATAGCCTCAACATGATGTACTATAGAGCTATAATAACAGATATGTCACAGGACGCAGTTATATTGATAATGAATGGAATGCTGTGATATATGAGTCATATATATTATGGAGCAGAGTCATCATGGATTATAGATGTTGTTCATAAGATACAAATACACTATTCATTATGGATCATACGCAGCCATATTTTAATGAACAACAATGTTATTGTCTATGTATTTAAACTTCAGTGGCATAGATATAAGGACATTGTCATTATGTGTAATCTGGACACACATATAACGTAGTCATGGGTAGCAGCATGATCTATGGGCTGTGTGAGATATGAGATCATCAACAACATGATGCGCATGATGGTACTACACAATAAGGTGCAGCAAATGGACGAGATGCAGCTCGATGATAGGTGAAGGAGTCACCTTGAGAATCAGTTGAAGTAGAATGTCTTCAACTAATCTCATCATTATAAGAAATGATCTATGCTAGATCTAGCTAAGTCAAGGTGTTGACTTCTGTTGTAAATGTAATTTCTCTCTCTCTCTTTCTTTGTTGAACTTTGAAGATAAAAGAAGATTTGATCAAAGGGTTTTCCCACACATTGTGGGGTTTGTCCCTAGCTCACGCCATATCTTGTGTCCTCTTGTCTTGGCTTGTCTTTTGCATTTTATATATATGTTCTATCTGCAGTTTATCGTAATGCTAATGTGATTCTAACTGTGAAAAATTAAATAAATTTCTCTAGCATAGAACATACCTAAAATTAACAAAACCAGATACTGAAATAACCAAGGCAGCATGAGGTGTAACTATTCTTCAAGATGAAAATATAACAGGAAGCTTGAACAGTAAATCTTTTCCATGTAGTCAGCTATAGGGTCAAAAAACACATGGTGAATTTGATGTTTCTTGTGATATTCTGCATCTTCATACAACTGATTCTCAACCACACAAAATTCCTTTGATATGCTATCCGACTGCCTTTTTGTATGATTCCCATAGACAATGTAATTTTCCTCACTATTATGATCATTGTTTGAAGTAATCTGCTGCAAGGAATTACATAAATGATCAACTTTTTCCTCTACCTAAGGGTTATAGAAAAGTTCTTCTAGTATTTCTTCTTGGTGTTTGCAATTAATTTCATCTTCATTATGATCCGAAGGCTGACAAGTCTGCTACATCTCTACATCAATCTAGAGGATGTAATATGATTTTCATAAGTAAACACCTGCTGATTTTCATGCTGCATTTCATGGGATGTTATCCTTTCTTCTTGGTGTTCAAATATATTGTTATGAAGAGCCTCTAAAATTTCTTCACCCATGAATTCATCATCATCATAACAATCCTCCAAATATTGAATAAAACTCGCTGAATGTTTACCGCAATATTTCACCAGCAATAAGGAGGGATGACTCTCTTTATACATGTCATGGAATACATCATGGAAATCAGAAAGAGAATATAATGAACCATTTTCCAAGATTTTATACCAAGACCATGCTTTTCCTTCCAAAATGGTCATAAACATCTTCATTAGACAATATTCTGTTGAAAATAATACTGAGAGCGGGGGTGAATCAGTATTATCAAACTCTTTTCAATTTATGCAGATGAAACTTGCTTATACCTTATAATTTAATATATTCTATAGATGTGGATCATTAGAACTATTGCAAACAGGAACAACAAAAAAATAGAGAAAAGGTCACACCAAAGGACACAAGATATAAGGTGGAAACCTAATGTGGGTGAAAACCACCTCCTGCAATATGTCTCTATCTTCTTTCAATTAGAAACTTCTTTTACAATGATTTTGTACTAGTGCAGTCTTATACCATCATGCAAGCTTCAACCTGCAGAAGGCTACAACCTTCTCTTTTCTTCCAAGGACCTCATTTCATAAATTTTTAGACTGGATCCATGAATATCAATCAAACGTCAAATAGATCTGAAATCACCCAACTTCCTTGTACAAATACTGAGTCAATAACTTCTCAATACACAACAACCATACAAAAATTCAGAACCCTGAACTTAGTAGTAATAAGTAAAGGCAACTAAAAATATTTCAAAAAATGTCTACAACTTCACCAATAAAAACCTGTGGATATCTGCACTTCTGTTGTGTCGAGCATGCGCACTTCCACACCTGTTCTGTCTTATCTTCTGCGCACCTCCGCACCTGCTGCGTCTTCTATTTTGTGCACCTCTGCACTGTTGTGTCTTATGTTCTGTGCACCTCCGTACCTGCGCTGTCAACTGGACTATGCACCTCCACACCTGCGCTATCAACTGTACTGTGCACCTCTGCACCTGATCTGTCTTCTGGATAGTGCACCTCCACACTTGCGCCATATCTCACCTGCAGACCTCCAAGTATGGACACTTTATTAGTCCTCAACTATATCCCAGACTGTCAGATTCACAGATCTGATCATGCGCCAAGGAGATCTCGTCTTATCTGTAGATTCGCCTTATAATGCTTAGGATTCTCCTTAATTCGGATCCAACTATTATTCACCAATCAATCACCAGAATTTCAGATTTTACTCTTAAGATATTCAACACATGAGTGCCCAACCAAATAATCTCCTTTCCTTTTTATACACAAACCCTTACACAAACCATGGACCAAAACCATAGAAACCGATTACAAGGGCTCCAAACTGGGGTTCAAAACTTTACATGCAAAAACCACGGACCAAACCATAGGTTCAAAAGCATCAAACTAAATACCATGGACCACCCGTAAGATTTCCCACATGCATGCGCTTTTCTCTGCATGAAAGTGTGTGAACTGGGGGTCCGTATCTTTTGAACAGTACACTTGCAAACCTGTCCGCAACTTCTGAACGACGCATCTGCAGAACCTGTTGATGACTGCATCTTTGAGCTCAGGAACCTGTGCACCTGCCATTTTCTACCATTCTGAGAGCCTGAACTTTTGATCTGCTACTTGAGTGAATTGCCATCAAGGACAACACTTATGTCATCGAGCCAAGCCAGTGCCATAATGCCAACAATCTCCCCCTTTGGACTTGATGGCAAGCCAAAGTCACTCTAGATCTTTCCTCTCCCTTTGTCATCAAGGGAAAAGGGTTAGGCTCCCCTTGAGTGCATGCTGAAATCCCTATTCTACTGTGTTATCAAAGCTCCCCTAACAAATAGGCAAGGTCTACAAGAAGATGTTCTACAGAAGAAATTATAACTGACCTCTCTATCACCAAAGGCTCATACATACAGCTCCCAACCAAGTGGGGATACATGATACAATGAGCAAACTACATTATCCATCCCAAGCATAGTGGGGCAACAAAAATAGGTCGTTACATGACCTTGACAAAAGAAATATAAGACATAGAGACAAAAACATCAGCAGCATTATTCAGATCAGAATCCATGTTCTCCTTCTGCACTTGCTCCTCCTGAAATCCAACATAATTGAACCAAGATCTTCTATGATAATGCCCACAATGCATTATTAGAAGAATATATTCCCCCCCATAAACTTGTGTCAGAAGGTCTCTGACAGACCCACATAAACCAGCGTATGTACGCATACACCCCATATGAAACTTGCATACAACAGTCTTTGAACCATACAAGATTCAACAACAAGATGATGCATCAACTACCCCCAGATCTGTCTGAGGTATTCAAAGGTCTCCCTGGGCAGTGGTTTGGTGAGGATATTAGCAACTTGTTCCTTATAGGGAACATACTCCAATTTGACCTTTTGATCAAGTACTTGTTCTTGGAGAAAATGATACTTGATCGGGATGTGCTTGGTCTTTGAATGCATGACATGATTCTTTGAAATACTGATTGCACTTGTATTATCACAGAAAATGGAGATAGGTGGAGTACAAGTGATTTGAAGATCTTGCAATGTTTGCATCATTCAAAGGAGTTGTGTGCAGCGAGATGCAACAACTACATATTCTGCTTCAGCTGTAGATAATGCAATAGAGCTTTGTTTCTTGCTGAACCATGATACTAATCTAGGACCCATGAAGAATGGACCACCACTAGTGCTTTTCCTGTCATCCACACTTCCTACCCAATCTGCATCTGTGTATGCATGAAGTGTGAGATCTGTACCTCTAGGATACCATAAGCCATAGTTTTGAGTTCCTTGTAGATACTTGAAAATTCTTTTAAATACCTAAAGATGGGTTTCCTTTAGATTTTCCTGAAACCTTCCAACTATTCCCACTGCATGCATAATATCTGGTCGGGTACTTGTTAGATAAAGCAAACTACCAATCATGGATCTATAGGTTGGTTGATGTACTGTTGCTGATTCATCATTTGTGCTGAGGCTGCAACCTGTCACCATAGGGTACATATTGGTTTCGAATCCTCCATCCCATATTTCTTCAAGATATGCTTGAGATATTTGGTTTGAGATAGAAAAATGTCATCTTTATTCTATTGGAGTTGTAGACCAAGAAAGTATGTGAGCTCACCAAGCATGGACATTTCAAACTCTTTCTGCATCACCAAGGCAAAGTTTTGACTCATGTCTTATTCATTGCTACGAAAAATGATATCATCAACATACACCACAAGTATTAGAAACTTATTATTGTCAACGTTTATATAGAGATTGCTATCAGTTGATCCTTTTATAAAACCTTGTTGATGGAGGTACTTATCCAACCGAAAATACCATGCCCTTGGAGCCTGTTTAAGGCCATAGAGAGCCTTTTTGAGTCTGCATACAAGATTTGGATCATTTCAAAGGATAAACCCATCTGGTTGCTCAATGTACACTTCCTCATTCAAGTCTCCATTCAGAAATGCAGATTTACATCCATCTAAAATACTTTGAACTTCTGAAAGCTAGAGAGAGCAAGGAACATTCTTATAGCCTCAAGTCTGGCAACTGGAGCAAAAGTTTCCTCAAAGTCTATGCCTTCTTGTTGCGCATATCCCTTACAAACAAGTCTTGCCTTTTTTCTAACCACTTCCCCATTTTCATTCAGCTTATTTTTGAAAATCCATTTTGTCCCTATGACATTCTTGTCTTTTGGTCTCAGAACCAACTCCCAAGTGTTATTCTTTTCAATCTGCTCGAGTTCTTCCTCCATGGCCTTGACCCAGCATTCATCTTTGCAAGCCTCTCTTATATTTTGCAGTTCAGTGGAGGAGAGCAGTGCTAGATAGCTTGAAGCTTCTAAAATGGTTCTTCTTGTTTGCATGCCTGCCTCTTTTTGCCCCAAAATTTGAGATTCTATATGATTCTTTTGAACGTATTTAGATGGAGTCTTTTCTTCTATCCTTATCTATTCTTCTGGTGCCTCATGGATTTCTTCTTCGTCATGAATTTGATTTGATGTTGATGGATAATCTTCTTCGATATCTTCAGAGTTTATCTGCTTGGGAGGGTTTCCTTCTTCATCAACCACTACGTCAATGCTTTCAACAATTTTACCAAGTATTTTGTTGTAACATTTGTAAGCTTTGTTGTGGGGAATGTAGCCAAGTAGAATGCCTTCATCTACTCTAGGTTCAAACTTGCCAAGATTTTCATCAGTCCTTTTAATGTAGCATTTGCTTCCAAAGATTTTGAAGTATTTTATTGTGGGAGTCTTACCATACCAAATTTCATGAGGAGTCTGAGTGTTGTTTACCCGGATGTTTGTCTTGTTGAGAATAGTAAGAGCGGCAAATGCGGCTTCACCCCAGAAGGTTCTGGGTGTTCTAGACTCATCAAGCATAGCACGAGCAATTTGTTGAATCATTTTGTTCATCCTTTCCACTACTCCATTTTGTTTAGGAGTCCTTGCAATTGATAATTCCCTTCTTATTCCATTTTCTTCACAAAAATCGAAAAATTCATCTGAGGTAAATTCACCTCCTTGATCATATCTGAGGCATTTGATTCTGCGATCTAATTGGTTTTCAACCAAATCTTTGAATGACTTGAACTTTTCGAAAGCTTCATCTTTATACTTCATGATTCCTATCCAACACATCCTTGAAAAATCGTCAATGAACAATATGAAATACTCTTCTCCTCGAGGTGATCTCTTCCTAGTTGGACCACATATATTAGTGTGGACAAGTTCAAGTGGCCTGCTAGGTGATCCTTCCTTCTCAGGGAAATTAGTTCTGGTTTTCTTACCAATTTGACATGATTTGCATATTGTGTTGTCTGGAATTCTGATGTCAGGAAGATCACGAACTGCCTAATATCTACATGCTTTCCTGATCCGAGAGAAGCTAAGATGTCCCAGTCTTCTATGCCATAGCCAGTGTTCATCATTCTTGCTTAATTAGCATTGTTGATGTTCTCCCTTGAGTACGTATAAGTTATTTGGATTTCTTATGCCTCTGATCATTGTTTTTCCTGTATCAACCTCACGAACAATACATCCATTTGATCAAAATATTATCTCAGTTCCTTGATCACACATCTGGCTGACACTCAATAGATTATGCTTTAAGCCATCAACATACATGAAACTTCTAGCTTTGACCTTCTCTTTCAATTAACACAGAACCTTTACCTTTTATGGATGCAGGGGTGTCATTTCCAAAAGAGACCTTCTTTTATTTTTCTAAGGCAGTATATGACTGAAGTTTTTCTTTATTACCTGTCATACGTTTCGAGCATCTGCTGTCAATGTACCATTGATTTTCCTATCCTTCCACATGTAAGCCTATCCCACAACTTTCTGGTTTTGGTTCTTTCTTTCTCCATGTTTTGGAACTCAATGAAGCCTGCTCCTTCTAAGTTGTTTTACGAAACCTGCTTCTGCATTCAGAATCTTCATGACCGATATTGTTGCAGATAGTACATTCTATTTCATTTTCAAGAGCAAAGAAGTTATTGTAGTTTCTTTTCATGATTCTTGTTATACTCCTTCGTTTTTGAGATTCCCTAGTCATGATGGTCTTATAGGAAACACATTGAGCAAGTTTATGACCAAAGTTATGACAAGAGAAACATTGGCCATTGAAGAAAATCTTGCGATTATCAAATCTACCAACCATATGATTGTAGTTTCCATCCATTCTTGAGCTAAATTGAGAACGATTTACTTGTGGTTGGTTGAGGCTTCTGTTCATCCTCAAAGTAGATTGCCCCTGATTTACTTGATAATCTTTAATCATTCTTGAAGCAAATTATCCCTAATTTACCTAGTGATCTGCATTATGCTTTTGATTGTCAACTTGTTCCTTTCTCCTTACTGCTTCAAGATAACTTTTGGAGGTTGATGGCTTCTGTGTTTGCTTCTAGGCTTGAGATGCTTCTTCAGAATATCCGAGACCTATCTTGATTAGAGGAGAACATTGTACTTTGATAATCTCATCCAAAGTTTCAGATCCTTTAGCAAATCTGAGATTAAGGGCTTTTGTTTTCTCAATTTCTTTTCTAAGTCCCACAATTTCACATTCGAACCCTTCATTGTGTTTAACTTTTTCAGCAAGTTGGATTGTTAGAGTATGTATAATCATGTTCTTTTCCTCTAAACAAATTTTAAGTTTAGAAATTTCTTCATAAATACCTTCTTAATTTATAGAATCCAAGAAATCATCATCTTCAAAAGCCATCAAAAGTCTATTATCATTTCCTTGTTCATATTCATCACTACTTGACAATCCATCAATGTCTTCATGTGTGTAATAGCTCTTCTTATTCTATCTTCTATTCCATCTAACAGGTTCCTTACCTTTGTCTAGTTTATCTTTATGTGGACATTTTGCAGCATAATGAACAACCCTTCCACAAGAAAATCATTTGAAAGGCAGCTTACCTCTGAATCTTCCAGTTCCCCGTTGAACATTTTTGACAAAATTTGATTCTTCCTCTTCTTTTGACATATGTCCTGGCTCATAGTAATATCCCTTTCCTGAAGCTTTGAATGAAACTTCTCTTTTGTCTAATGGTCCTCCTTTTGTAATTTTCTAAGTATTTAGAATTCCGTGTAATTGTGACATGGTAAGATTCTTTAGATTATCCTTTTCTTCTATGGCAGAAACTTTTGAATCAAACTTAGGGGACAAAGATCTTAGAACTTTCTCAACCACAACAACTTCTTTTATTTCTTCACCCAAGTTTTTCATACAATTTACAATCTCATCTATACGTAGGAAATAGCTAGCCACACTTTCATCATTATGCATTCTGAGACTTTCATACTAAATTCTAAGAGTTTGTAATTTTTCTCGTTTTACCTACTCATCTCTTTCATAGATTAGAACGATCTTGTCCCATATTTCCTTTTTGCTTTTGAGCTGCATAACCTTCACGAATTTTGATTGAGATAGACTTCCTAATAGAGTATTGACCGCTTTTGCATTTGTTTCATACTACTTCTTACCAGCTGTGTCTGTAGGAGTTGTTGATGGAAATGTGTATCTTGTTTCCACAATATCCCATACTTTTGTACCAACAGATTGAAGATAGGCAGTGATTCTTACCTTCCAATAGACGAAGTTGCTCCCATCAAAAATTGGTGGCCTGATAGATGCTTCCTTTTCATAGTTGCTCATGGTGATAGATCTTCCTTCAAGTGATCAAGCTTTTCTTAAAGGACCTGCTCTGATACCAAGTGTTGAAAATAATACTGAGAGGGGGGGTGAATCAGTATTATCAAACTCTTTTCAATTTATGCAGATGAAACTTTCTTATACCTTATAATTTAATATATTCTTCAGATGTGGATCATTAGAACTATTGCAAACAGGAACAACAAAAAAGTAGAGCAATAGGTACACCAATGGACACAATATATAAGGTGGAAACCCAATGTGGGTGAAAACCACGTGCTACAATATGTCTCTATCTTCTTTCAATTAGAAATTTCTTTACAATGATTTTGTACTGGTGCAGTCTTATACTAGCATGCAGGATTCAACCTGCAGAAGGCTACAACCTTCTCTTTTCTTCCAAGGACCTCGTTTCATAATTTTTCAGACTGGGTCGATGAATATCAATCAAACATCAAATAGATCTGAAATCACCCAACTTCCTTGTACAAATACTGAGTCAATAACTTCTCAATACACAACAACCATACACAAATTCAGAACCCTGAACCCAAAAGTAATAAGTAAAGGCAGCTAAAAATATTTCAAAAAAAGTCTGCAACTTCACCAATAGAAACCTGCGGATATCCGCACTTCTGCTGTGTTGAGCCTACACACTTCCGCACTTTCTCTGTCTTATCTTCTGCACACCTATGCACCTGCTGCGTCTTCTGATCTGTACACCTCCAAACTTCTGTGTATTATGTTATGTGCACCTCCGCACCTGCACTGTCAACTGGACTGTGCACCTCCACACCTGCGCTGTCAATTGGACTGCGCACCTCCGCACCTGATCTGTCTTCTGGACTATGTGCCTCTGCACCTGCATCATATCTCGCCTGCGGACCTCTAGATATAGACACTTTATCAGTCCTCAACTATATCCCAGACTGCCAGATTCATAGACCTGATCATGCACCAAGGAGATCTCGTCTTATCAGTAGATTCACCATATAATGCTCAGGATTGTCCTTAATTCAGATCCAACTATTATTCACCAACTGATCACCAGAATTTCAGATCTTGCTCTTAAGATATTCAACACATGAGTTCCCAGCCAAATAATCTCCTTTCCTTTTTATACACAAACCGTTACACAAACCATTGACCAAAACCATAGAAACCCAATATAAGGGATCCAAACCGGGGTTCAAAAATTTAGATGCAAAAACCATAGACCAAACCATAGTTTCAAAAGCATCGGACTAAATACCATGGACCACCCATAAGATTTCCCACGTGCATGCGCTTTTCTCTGCATGAAAGTGTGTGAACTGGGGGTCCGCATCTTTTGAACGGTACACTTGCGAACCTGTCTGCAACTTCCGAACGACTTCTATGGAACATGTTGATGACCGCATCTTTGAGATCAGGAACCTGCACACCTGCCATTTTCTGCCATTCTGAGAGCCTGAATTTGTGATTTGCTACTTGAGTGAATTTCCATCAAGGACAACACTTATGTCATCGAGCCAAACCAGTGCCATAATGCCAACATCTTTAGGGAACTGAACCTTAAGACTATGTACATGCATATGGAACCTAACCAAATGAAGAGGAGCGTTGTCTTTCTTTTCGTCTTGAATATTGGAAGGTCATCTAACTAATCAACCTTTGGCATAGGATTTGGAAAACCAAGGATATGAGACCGATTCATAGGGGCATACCTGGCATTCATTCTTGCAATGGAATTCATCTTGAAACTTCATCAAGCTACTGATCTTCTAGCAATGGAGTCACCTTCCAATTTTTTATTTGATGTGTGGAGTCACCAAGGTAGATTGAAGCCTTGAAAACTTTTTGAGCTCCTGCTACCTTCAGAACTTCACCTTTCTTGATTTTGGGAATGAATAATCTTCAGACTCCCGACAGATGCACCAAAATCTTATCACCAAAATAGGACCCTAATAGGCTGTTGATTAGACTGTCTCAGTGTAACTATTTCAAACCACTCTTTTAGCTAAGGCTTAGCCTCCTCAGCCTGAGAGGGCTCTCTCAAAGGGTTAATGATATCGATTAAAGATATGGATATATGGCTAACTCTATGGTTTGTAATTTTATATGTTTATAGGTTGAAAGACAAAGGTTGGCTACCATTGGGCTATGGAGTCAAAGTATGTTTCAGTACTGTAACAACCCAAAAACGGATATCTAATTAACTTATTAACATTAAATTTAAACACTTACCTGAGCTTACTTGTGGTAGAAATATGCTTACCGCAACAGGGTTTTGGGGACGACTCTCCTCCCAACCATAGGCTCAATTGTGCAGGATTCTGCTACAACTGGCCACCCCCGAGCCCTCAATCAACGACTACTTGCCAGTTTCCTAAGTCTTAGTATACCATCTCCCAAGAGAATGAAAAGATATAAACCTCGCGAATGATAGAACCCCTCCCATCCTCCTCCACCTTCATTAAATAGAACAATAACATTGGAAAGGGAACCACATGCACACCCTCCATGTGTCTACATGGCTACTTTTTCTTACTTTCTCTTTGATTTTTTTAGCTTTCTGTTTTTCTTTCCTTCTTTTTGATAATTTCCTTTTTTATTAGAGCTTTAATATGGTTATTACTATTTTTATTTTTATTACTTATTCTTTTATATCATTTTTTATTTGTTATTTTGGTCTATTTCTATTTTTTATTTCTATTACTTTATTCTTTTAATATCATTTTTTTATATATTATTTTTTTATGATTTATTATTATTATTAATTATTTTTTATTATTACTATTATTTTTGTATTATTTTTATTATTATTATTCATTAATGGTTTATTTATTATTATTCATTAAAATTTCTTTTTTTATTATTAATTATTATTTTTGTATTATTTTTTATTAGTTCTTATTATTATTATTTATTTATTAAGGGAGGGATGTTACATACTCTCCCACTTTAAGGAACTTCGTCCCGAAGTTAAGTTTTTATTATTTATTATTATTTTTATTTCTTCATGTTGCCATCACCCTCTGCTGAACTAGTATAACTAGCAAGCATCGAAAGTTCCCAATACCTTGGGAAATCTCAAGGAAGCTCTGTCCTTTTTCCACTTTCGGCACCAGGCACAAGCCTAACTCAGTCTGTATCCTAGTCCAAGGCTGGCCCCAAGGCTCGTGCCTGACTCAGACCTCATCTACCCCAAGGCAGGCATCCGGTGACCTCATCTGCCCCCAAGGCAGGCATCCGGTCCAGTACTCAATGACCCCGGGCATCTCGCAGGCTGGCCCACTCCCTCCACAACTACTAAGGCGCACAGCCCCAGGCATCGAAGTCCTTTACATCCCTTCCAGACTTCGGCATCCCAATCCAATAATAGGCACCTAGCCTGGAACATCAGGCACCAAGCCCGGAATCATCAGGCACCAAGCCTGGAACATCAGGCGCTTGGCCTTCTTAAGATGGTCCCATAGCTCTTCAAGAGCTATACACAAGACAAAGGAACCACTGGCATATGTAGTGTTGATTGAGTTTTGTCCCCAGCCCATATGGTGTTACTTATTCTGCCTCGTGCATATGGGCTCGCACGAGATCATTAAATAAACCGGCCCTCTTGACCTATTTGTGAAGTCCTATGAATCATCACATCTCAACATGCATCCAATGCATTAACCATACCATCATAGTATGATAGGAATAATCCACGTGCCAACTCTTGCAAGGAACTGCATGCTTACGCATGGTGTGGAACTATCGCATGCTTCAGTTATACCATTACATTATTATATCAAGACATATCATGAGTTAACATAAATGAAACACATGTCCATAATCCTCATATTATAACATCATAATTCCTATGCCACATATCATATCCATCATGAGTATTGAACATTAATTACCTATCATCAGGCAGTAAATGAAAATGTCACTATACCTTGACATAACATCATAATACCTATGCATCTCACTATTATCGTATAGATGGCTTATCACTATAAGAACCATATGTACATCATCATCTTCCTATCATGATAGCATGAAACATCGTCAAGAACTTTTCAATAATCAGTTCGACTTCTTGCTATAAGGTAGTTGATCATTTACACCAATGGTATAATCATCTAAGTACATCTTTAAATTTCATATGAGCCTTATCATCTTGAGTCTTAATCTCTCGTCATATATTCTTCCTTCCCCAAGGAAGTTTTGGTGAAATTCATTGTTTAAGATATTACGAGTGATACCATCCCTTGATTTTACATCCATTTACCGTTTGGCTCACTAATTCCAATATCGCTATTGCAATACTATTTCCATCATGATTTAACTCTATATCATGCTTAATTGATTTGCACAGGGATTTGTTGATCAATTTTGGCTTATTTAACAATTAGTACCTCAAAGAATTATTTTCTTATCTCATCGAGTTCGTCACGTTCGATACTAGTTGATTGCTTAATCATAAATTGACCCCTTCCTCCAGTTGGGCAAAAGATTCTTTAAATAGTATCTTCATTCTAGCTGGAAAACATTCCTTCCTAGCATGAAACATCCCACTCTCAACATTCCTTTCTATATCTTCGAAGTTATCATTACTTGGTCATCATGTAACTTCATACATTACTCTTCCCCACTTGGGTAATACCTGAAAAATAAATTCAATATGTAATCTGCTTATCCACATAAGAAAATTACCTGATCATACGTCTTGTTGTCCATAATTCCTTCATATAGTGAGTCAACTATGGAAAACTTTACAATGTGGCTCTCCTATTAGAGGGAAAATTGTTATAGATGTTGTCATGTACACACTTATCATATCGTCCAAGTTCCGTAAAATTATTACCATAATTATTCAACTTCATTGGTTAATTGCCAATATTGCTTCTTAGGTGCCAATCCTTAGTAGAACTTACATGATACCTTTTAGAATACCAAGTTACCAAAATCTTCCATTATGTTCCGAAAACCACAATACTCTTCTTTTATGCTCCAAAATAGTTTCTTCTTCCCATTTCTCTTTAGACAACTTTAACCATGACGATCATGAACATTATACTCAACATTCGAATTTTAATCCTCTATATGGGTTTTCCACTGAGACTAAATATCCATCATGTAGCTTGAGATGTTCAATATACAATGATCATGAGTAGTAAATGAGTAGATACATGTAATTTGAATGGTAATTGCAATGCAAAATTAAATTTACTAGGAGATCATATTGAGAGAGTTGTGTTCTTGCAATAGTGGACCAGAGAAATGCCAAGAAACTGCTATTGCTAAAGGACAGTAATGGAACAAATAAGTAGTGAATAATATGATCAACATTTACAGAATGTTATTTCTGTGTTTTTAGATCAGACTGAACCATAGATACAAGTGAAAAATGATCATTAAAAGTAATAAGATATCAGAGTTTATCCATTGTGGATTGGAACCGATTTTAGTATTTTCAGAGCACTTTAATTGGTGACGATTTCAACTTCAATTATCCAATTACTTCAAGTGCTATTTAAACTGTGTTTGTAAAGTGAACCAGTGGTGAGTAGTTACATCAACATGCCAGTATACTATATCAGGATTACATACTTTTCCAATGAATTACTGAATCATAAAAGAATATCATAATTATGTCATACGATATAACAAGATATTAATGTGAACAAAGAACCAAAGAATCTGCATGAGAAAGCAATGAGGAACTAATGAATGCACCAGACTTTAAGTTACACTGACATTATTCTGCTGTCAAGAATCTGATTGTTGTAGCTTATTGCTAAGAATATATCTGGCCTTGGATACCATTCAATCCCTCCACTAATTCACCTTTCAAATGATCATTGAATGCAAGATAAGGAGTACTAATGATCTAGATTCTATCAATCACAGAGATGTGGTTCAATATCCACCAAAAGTCGAAGAAGTGCTTCGAGTCTCGTGACTAAAGAATCTTTTTCCTATTACAAGATTACCATCAATCCTTTTTATGAAGAAAAACTAGTACTATCAGATGATTTATTATATGCTTTGAACAAAGTCGTATGACCAAGCAAAGTAAAACTAAAGTGACATTTTCCTTTACATTCAGTTACTATTTTCATGTCATGTGTTAATCTATATGTTTAGTTCAGTAAATTTAATATGATTTATGGTGAAGTAATATTAATATGATATATATATCATAAAATTTATGAATCAAGCATAAAAATATTCCACACCATAAAGAAAAGACACTGCCACCCAACCCAGAACCGGTTCGGATGACGGGGAAGGTTAGTCCTCCCCAACACAAAAAAAAAATAATCATTTTATTAATTATATGGTCTGCCTGCAAGCGCACTTGCGAAGGCAACACCATCCCTCACCTTACAATACATTTTAGGCATAATAATTTCTCGGATAAGACATAAAATTGCCTGCATAGACATAATACATAAGATCGTAAGCTTGCGGTCATGGATATGCGTGTTCCTGCGAATTCCATTGTTCCTTTCGACAACAATGTCGAGAAATCTGCACACACTATAAAGTCAACAGTACCATTTACACAATCAATAGTACATTTTTCTCATCCAAGGTAGATAATTTTCCCTTCAACAATTCTATTTATTCAAACATCATTCACCAGTAGGGTTGGTCCTAATGTAAATCTTTTAAAAAATATAAAAATAATAAAAATGAGAGAAAAACAACGGAATATGTTTGTTAGAGTAAATGAATGGTCCATTTGGATTTATATGTATAGTAAGTGCAACATTGTATTCTTGTTCCTGCAAATGCGATTTAAAAAAAAAAACATCGTACTCCTTGAAAGTCAGCTATAAATTTCATACAAGCAAGAGCCTTAAAACCGCTCAAATTGCACATCAAAATGAAAAAAAACAACATATTCATCCTACAATCATTTTAAATTACATTTAATGGTAATTTGTTAGAAAATTACCATGAAATTTAAAAACAAATCTTATTCAATATATCCATAAAAGTGATGTCTTTTTAAAATAAAGTAATTTAAAATAAATATTTTATTTGAAAATGTAATTAAATTTTACACATTTCCTCCCTTCAAACCCAAATATTACCAAATGCTCTTGAAGGAAAAAGAAAAGAATTGAATTAGCAACTAAGGAAAGAAGAGTTTCATTGGGAATGATTAAAGGAACCTCATAATTACGACGTAAAAGTCAAGAGAAACAATAGATAAACACCAGTGAAAATAAAACGTTCTGTGAAATAATCTTTAAGTGTTTGTAAAGTTAGTAATGTTCACTGAAACTAAAGTTAGTTATGCATGGCAATACTTGAAATTGTTAAAAGTTTAACCAGGTCAAGTATGGCACACAATCTCAATAGATGCTAAGAACTTTGCCATAAATTACAATATGGTATTTTGAATATTAGTTTAAGAGTTAGTGAAAAGCATATAAACATTAAGGACTAGGGTTAGCAACAGAATCCGTTTACACAGGGTTTTGCAATCCTTATTTAATATTAGTAAAAAAAAAATATGCAAATCTAACAATAACACCGTACAAGGCATATTTGGAAACATGGTTGCATGCCATAGTTTTAAAGGCCCACAAAATAATCACAAGACTGATCTCGAAAGGGTAGCATTTCCTGAATAAATACAAACTTATAATCCCAAATTCCAGGGTGATTCTCATTAAAATCCATGACGTCAATCATTTGCTAAGAGATACAAACCTTCAGGGGCATAACAGTTGGTTGTATCCTGTACCTGGGATTACCAAAATTTCTCTTTACTTTCAACATCCATAAGACACATGTTCTCTATATTCATAATTCATTTCCAAGTGAACAAGTGTATCGTGTTGCTGGAGAGTCATTGAAGTCTTATCGACATATGGGATGTTCTAGAATTTGTGTATCTAAACCCGAAACAAAACTAAAGAAAAAGATAAATAAAAAAAAAAAAAAAACAATGAAAGAGATGCCGGCCATCCATTAGCTATAATGGCATGGTTGATGCATTGAAAAATACGCTGTCATTTAAAATAGCAATCACGTTAATTAATTAGCAGGGAAACAAAACAACAATGCTATCAGAGAACCAAAATTCATGAACCAAAATTCGTGAACCAAAATGTTTTGACTAAAGAGTTCATTTAGCTGTAAGAATGGAGAAGATTATCCGGGAGAAAAACAACATCAATAGGACAATCGTAGATTTGATACAGATAAAAAGCGAAAATTCGGTGCATGTATAGGGGCAATGCTGAGAGAGATAAGCCAGCAATTGTTCTACTAGAAATTAAAAAAAAATTATGCATATGGTTCAATTGGTTCAAATGGGTAGTTGTTTGGTATTCGATTTGATTAGAAATTTGGAAAACTATAATTTTAAGTTATTTGATCCCAACACTTTCAAAACCCTAAATCCATTTTCACATTTAAAAATGGAATTTAAACTGTGCTCAGATTCTGGCAATATTAACTGTAATCAGATGATGGGTTCATGTTGAAACAAATTTGTCTAGAGATGATTTTCGACTAACTTCCTATAATTAGTTTTGTTTGCAGAACCAGTTGACTTAGGTTTGCACGTTGTTTATAGATTTACAAAGCTCTTCAATTGTTTTCTTGTTATGTGACATATTTCTCAAAAGTGAGACAACAGGGGCAGGGGATAGGGGCAACTATTAGAAATGATATTCATGAGATAAAACTTTGTTGGACCCATTGAATAGCAGTTAATCAGTACCAACTACAAGCTCTTTCAAGAAGAGGAAGTTCATTCAAGAAAAAAATTGAGAGGTCGTGGATGCATCATGGATTTGAGTGCTTTAGTGACATCTCTGATCACTTCATTTCTCATCGGCTCGGTTTTGGTTTTGGTGTTCTCATGGCTGTCCAGGAAACCTGAGAATCGGGTTATCTGTTTCCCCAATAGAATTATCAAGGGATTGGACAAGCCCACTAAATCTCGCAATCCTTTCACCTGGATTGTGGAAGCCTGACAGGCTACTGAAGATAAAATCATCTCTATTGCTACTCTGGATGTAGCTATTTATCTCACATTCATCACTACTTGTAGCTCAATGCATTCCACAGCGCGTTTCAGTATTCGCCATTGTTATTGAACATTTAACTAATTTTATATTACTAAAGGGAGGCTACAGTAGATTAGAAAACTTCTATTTTCGACGAATCAAATTAGAAATGAGTAGCATCCTTGAAATTAGAATTTTCTAGATTTTAAGAATTGCTTTCTTTGCATTTTGTTTTCTAATCTCACCACTAAACTTTACTTTGGATTAATCGTTAATGAATGTTATGTTAAGGCAATCGATACAAAAGCCACAGGTTCTTATCTCAAAGTGTGTACAAAAAAAATTGTCATTAATTTTACTGTAATATATAGACATAACACTGTGAAACTGTGGAACTTAAAAATGAGAGAAAAGTTAATAATCATAATTTTTCTATACAAAATGTCACAGATTCAAATCCCTGGTTTAAAAATAAATCTAAACTGCAATTAGACTCTGATTTACAGTACATAGGTATAAAGCAGTGGAACTTAAGGATGAAGTAGAATCCAATAACTATAACAGTTAAAGCAGTTAATGCAAAATTTAGACCTATGGGGACTAAGGTTTTTGTTAATGGCTTGTTCCACAACAGCATTGAAGACCATGGTATTATCTGCAGGAGTTTGCTTAATCTTCTTCTTTCTCTGAGTATAACCGACATTAACTATAAACTATCGTCGGAGAAGATAGGGAACAAATCCGCTGCCAGTTATGATGAATTTGACAAGATTGCCATGGGCAATATTCAGAAAAGAAGCATGCGATTATGGGGATTTTCCATTGCAACGTACTGGGTATCGTTTGTGATATATTATGTTCTTTGGAAAACTTATAAGCATTTTATTCGACTTAGAGGATGGGGCAAGCTTCACTGGTGTCTAAACCAGAACAATTTGTAGTCCTCGATCGAGATATTCCTCTTGTACGCAAAGAACAAGTGGACTCCTTTTTCAGGAGGTTGTACCCGGAAACTTATGAAGGATCCGTGATTGTAAACCATCATAAATCTGAAACTGTAAATGAAACAAATTTCTAATCTACGCATTTCTTAACTTACACATGCCTTTGATTGTGAGATTATGTACACCAGGTATAATATAAGCTTCAAATTACATGCATATGGCTTGTCATAATATGGAAAACATATAAGAAGTAAACTGTGAATTGAGCATTACGGAAACAATATGTGATAGGGAAAATAGCGCAAGCCTGAACAGGAGGGCTACAGCTTTACCAGTACACATGGATAATTCCTTAAAGAAAAAATGGAGTTGCATTAAATTTGAAAACTTACTGCCCAATTGGAATTCTTTCCTCAAGCTTTTTGCTCCACTCAAGCTTTTTGCTCATTATGAGAATCTAATATGCATGCTAATTTGAATCTATATTATCAGAGTGTACACGCATAAATAGATGAAAAAGTACGCGGAATACTCGGGGAGATTAAAAATCAAGTGGTAATTTTGTAGCCAAGAACAGTGCATGTTAGCAAACATAAACATGAGCAATAAATTAGAATAATCAGAATATAGCTATGCAGTAAGTAGGCATTGAATAAAAAAATTTACGGCATAGTTAGGATTTGAAAAGAAATTATGCCGCCTCCTGGAAATAATCAACCTGTAACTTTACAACCAGTGAAGTTAAAAATTCCAACAAGTAAATTTCCAGCTGCCCATAGGCCCTAAGGATTAAACAGCTCTGATACCATATGTAACAGCCCAAAAACAGATATCTAATTAACTTATTAACATTAAATTTAAATGCTTACCTGAGCTTACTTGTGGTAGAAATATGCTTACTGCAACAGGGTTTTGGGGACGACTCTCCTCCCAACCGTAGGCTCAATTGTGCAGGATTCTGCTACAACTGGACACCCCCGAGCCCTCAATCAACGACTACTGCCAGTATTCCTAAGCCTTAGTATACCATTCTCCCAAGATAATGAAAGATAGAACCTCAGAATGATGGAAACCCTCCCATCCTCCTCACCATTCATTAAATAGAACAAAACATTGGAAAGGGGAACCACATGCACACCCTCCATGTGTCTGCATGCTACTTTTTCTTTACTTTCCTTTGATTTTTTTAGCTTTCTTGTTTTTCTTTCCTTCTTTTTGATAATTTCCTTTTTTTATTAGAGCTTTAATATGGTTATTACTATTTTTATTTTTATTACTTATTTCTTTTAATATCATTTTTTATTTATTATGATTTACTTATTATTATTAATTATTTTATTATTACTTATTATTTTTGTATTATTTTATTAGTTATTATTATTTTATTATTATTAAGTGGTTTATTATTATTATTCATTATTTTTTTATTATTAATTATTTTTTGTATTATTTTTATTAGTTCTTATTATTTATTATTTATTATTAAGGGAGGGATGTTACAAGTACCACAAAAAGATCAACTTAACATGAAATTCATGGCATAGAGTGCTTTTATACATCAACAAAACAAAGATAAAATGCAAGGAAACACAGTTTATAAATACATGAAGGAAGTTAGAGCATCATTGATGAGTTCTAAGTAACATGTATTCATAGCATTGCAAGTAAGTGAAAGAGGGAAACCATGAGACAATAGAACATTAAAAACTCTCTTTGAATCCTCAGTAGTGAAGCCAAAAAATTCTACCTACCATGGAAGTCAAGGCATTATAGAGTTCCAGTGTAGAAATGCAAATATAAAACACTGAAACACAGTTAGTTTATCTATGAAGGAAGTCAGAGCATCATTGCTGAGTTCTGATTATCATAAGTAAACACCACCACAATGTAAGTATTGGAAGATTCCATCAAAACAAGAACATACAAGAACTCTTCATGAATCTTGAGTTGTCTAAGTAGAAACTCTGCATCAGGTTAAAAATATACACAGCTTGCACATAGAGTAGCAGGTGAGCCAAAAAGTCTCCAACCCTTTGCTAATTCAACCTCTTGCTTTATATACAACATTTAAAACATGGATTCCCTCATCCCTCATCAAGAGAATTCGAATTTTCTATGAGTGACACCTATTCTAACCATAAAGCAAACCTTTAAATGCATTTGACAACTAACTAACAGTCCTAGAGTCCTAATACAATTAGGAGTACAACTCCTTGTTATGACTCAACCACCTTAGTTAAACATTGAAAGCATTCTTTTATAGCTTCAACCTCATGAATTCGAATTTGATGAAGCCTCCCACGTTTTCACCATACTACTAATGACAAACCCTAGAAATTAGGGAACATGTTTCCTTGTTTTTAGGCTTAGGATCCTTGAAACTTAGCACGTGGGATAGAGCATCTATCTTCTCATCTATGAAATATTTTATGAAACTGAAGGAGGTTTTTGTATTCCATGTTGTCTAGAACAAAAACCTCTCTTGTTTTTCTAAAACACTTATCCAGTTGTCCAGAATCTGTCCTTGAAAAACACGTGTAAAACAAGAAAAATTTGTTCTCTGAAATTAGGGTTTCAAAGAAAGCTTAGCATCTCCCAACTAATAGCAATTATGAAGAAAGTGATATCGTTCATTGTAGTTGGAGAGTGGATGAAGAGAAACATCCTTTAGAATTCCAAATACCTTTTCCTGTGACGAGAAACTGATCTTGAAAAAGACTACTAAAACGAGAAGACAAAGCTTGGCTTTCAGCTATTTGTAGCGCAAGTGTAACCATTAATATCTCCCACCTCATAATGAATTTGAGCAAACTGAAAGAGTTTTTTTTATTTCGGTATGTTAGGAAGAAAATCCTCTTTCAGTTTTCAAAATTTAGTTCTCATCTACTCAGGAACCCTTCTAGAAGTTGATTAGGGAAAGTAGAAAACAGAGTCTTTTATGCTAAAACATGCTTTTTCAGTGGTTTCGTAATGCGCTACGAAAACTCCTAGTTCATAATCCACAATTTCATAGATAATTTCAAAAATCTTCCAAATGACATGAGATATGACTTCTAAACACATGGTGAGGCTTCTAGGACATGGAATGAGGTTGTTAAACTTTATTTGGAAAAGAGAATGACACTATTGAGATGAGATGACTCAAAACCTATTATAAGAATATGACTAGAAACAAGGCAAACTTTCCAAAGTTTAGAAACAAAAATTGTAGGGTGATAATAGTCAACACATCTATTCAATGTTAGAATTTGTAGTTTTATTGGGTCGTGTTGGAGCGCAAGACCCTGGGCTCAGATTAAAAGAGTCCAGGTTGCAAAGGGGTGTGACATGATTATGTTGATATACATGTCTCTCTCATATGGATGGCTGCGATCATACCTTGGTTTCGATATGATCCTCTTTATCAGATGGTTGTGCCAATACTTGGATCTATTTACGTGATCATTCTCTGGATGGTTTTGTAGATGTAGATAGGAGGACAGAAAAAGGAAAAGTTGAAAAGCTGGGTCTGCAAGTCTAAGTGCACCCCACGCAAACCAAAAAGAAGAAAAAATGCTAGGCAAGTAGGCTGGGTAGGTAATTTTGAGGTTGCAGAATGTTGATTTGTGATCAATTTCATGTTTTCAAGTGTCATATCTATTCAAGTCACAATTATCAGGTAGTTTCCATTTGAATGACTCAAGCGGCGCATGTCTAACTCCCCCTTCTTCCTGATTCCCCAAATCATTCACTAACTTCCCCAAAGAGGTCAAGATCTGCATGATGCCTCTTAGCTTCATCATTTTCCATATCATTCACCTTGGTAAAGATCTGCTTTGCCCAAGGAATATTCATACTCCCTTTATGAATCATTGTTTCCCTAATAGCCTTAGATTCACACACTTAGCACTTTCTCATCATGGTCATTTTGACTACTAACTTTAATATATATCTCCCTATCTATCTCCCCTTCCCCCTACTAAAACAATATTAATAACTCCCCTATATATTTATCCCTAACCCCCTAGTTGAAAAATAACCATAAGTACACTTGGGAATTGCTAAGTTTGCCTGAAACATAGCAAGAACCCTCATTGTTCCCCTTTAAAACCATCTTCCAATGCAATGGACTACTTCAAAAGCATGAAATTCCTCTTTTTTAGGTTATCAGACCCATTCCGAGGCCTCAAATACTCTTCAAAAGTATATTTACCCTTCTTCCGATCACAATAACCCTTGCTGACTGCCTTAACATTCTTCCGATCCCTTTGGGCCCCCTCCGACGTGATATCACAGTCAGAGGTCTCAAAGCTAATGTTGCTTGTTTTTGTTCTACCCGATGGATGCTCCGCCAATACCATTTCGCAAATCGGCATGTCACAATACTATATGCCACATATATATGCCCCTTCCCCTTTTTGCCGATGCGATATCACAAATCGACAATCGGTGGTCACAAGAGTCATGTTCCCGAAATACATGCCGCTTCCTCTTGCTCCAATGCGACATTTCCATCGCATCAAAAGAGCATATATCATCACAAATGTTCCTCACCGCATGCCTCCACCCATTCATATATTTCGTTTAAAACAAGATTTATCATTAAGACATGTTTCACTCCAAATTCATCGCAGATCGCAGCACTTCAGTTATCACTATCACATCGCGAAAAACATACCATGCACCGCACCATCCAACACCCTATCATGTTACCCCGCTGACATCATCTTCCGTACCAGGACCCATCGCTAATGTCATGCTAACGTCATATGCCAAAGAAAGGTGCGCGAGTGCGAAAATGCATCTTAGGAGGTCCGATTTAATGGTTTTTTCAGCGTATCAACATAAAGAGAGAGGCCCGATTCAGGCATCAAAGAGTATCAGAGCAAATGTGAAGCGGAAAATTGATGCCAGAGAAGATCAGTGTTGCAGAAATGTGTATCAGTGTTGCGGTGAAGTGTATCAGTGAAGATTTTCTTAGGGCTCGAGGCGAATAAAACATTAAAAGAAATCGTTAAAAGTCAAGAAGTAGTTAAGGAACCATTCAAAGCTCATCATCACAGTAACTGCACATTAAAACTCACATAAGGTCAGTGGACCAAAGCTCAAAGCTCAGTTATTGTAAAAGAACTGCACCAAGTCACAGAGGACACTACATTAACTCTTTTCGATCCATTTTCTTCCGGCGTAGCTCAATAGATATTTTATTTGCATTTAATTTCAGCACAAGTTTAGGTTTAAAAAACATTTTCCCGCAGACCTGTTTAGGTCGGTTTTAATAAATACTTCTGGATATTTTACCTATAATGAGAGCCTTGAACAATTTGAAGAGGGTTGGTTTTTGTTGGTTGGATGTTTTGCTTAAGCAGAGACTCGCACTGTATATCTGATAATTTCTATAATCAAAGACTGCTTACAAGCTTGGAGAATGAATTGTGTACTGTGTTTAATGGTTGAAGAGTGACTATGGAATTCTTGTGTTGGTACATGACCCAATAAGTGTTTCTTACCTCTGTTTTTCCATTCATACATCATTATCTAAACATCAGAAAGAAAGATTAGCTTAGAACTTGTTTGATTGCACTCTATGCTCAATTTCTACTGTTTCTTTATGTTTTTCAACTGTTTTAGGCATAAATATGAATTCCACCTGGCTCATATTTGCCCTAATTCACCATGTATGACAGTTATCCAGGGATTCTTAACTGCCCCTAGATAGAGCTCATTTTCCTTCCCTCTGTTAAGCTGATTGAGAGATTCTTAATTGCCTCTCATTCCTTACATTTTACCCCATCTCTTTAGCTTGAAGGTTGTTTCATGTGCAGCTACCTTGCTCCTCGCTCCTCTTGTGATCAAGAAAGCATACCTGAAGTCCTACTCCTTGACTCCATGCCCAATGGTTTGAAACTTATCACTCTATGAATGCCTCTCTACTTGAAAGCATCTTCCTTCCATTCAAACACCATCCAAACATAAACAAAACGCATTGAACCCAATAACTAGCCTAAAATCATGATCAACAAAGCTAAATCATCAAGAGAGAGCCCTCTCTGATTGCAGGTGGGCTAGAACCTACAATCCAAAGATTGGTTTGTGGTTACCTCGGTTGTATCCCTTCAGGAGCTTAGGGAAAACCTGAGTGATAACATAATGGTGACTCCATTGGGGACCTTCCTCAGATAATCTCACAAAACCAGTCCGAAGCTCCGCAGAGGAAGAAACTGATCTTTAAAGTTTTCTATTCAATCTATATTGTTAGAAGAATCCCCAACAAACAAGCTAGAAGCTAGCTCCCAAAAAGCATTCACGTCATACAAGATCAAATCCAGACCCAAATCCCCTAGTTGTTTTTGAAAACCCCAATATAATCCCTAAAATCCTTAGAAAACAAGAGCAACAAGAAGATTTTGCGGATACTAACCCGGAAGCAATTCAACCTAGTGAATTTTCAACCCCTCTCAAAGTTTTATTTCGTTCAAGCTCTACTTCCCCTTGTTCATCATCTACTAGTTCATCATCCACTTCTCCAAGTACCTCCTCCACACCTCCATTCACTACACAGACCACCGTTTCCACTCCTATTATCCCAGTTACCCCAGTTGTTCAACTTATCCCCATTGTTCCACTTATTCTTGTCAACATGGCTAATAGGTATGCACCTTTACAGCTGCCTGCAAATCCCAGGGCTATGCCTCAGGATTACCAGACTAAAATAACCTATTTTGATGGCACAAATGCCTACACGACCCTTTACCACACAAAGAAAATGCAGGACTACTTTGAGAGTTATGAGATTGATGATGATAGTCTGAGAATGAAAATTTTTGTGCAAAGTTTAACAGGCGACGTTAGGACTTGGTTTAGAGCACTCCCAGCCAATTCCATAGGAGACCCAGAAGCCTTATATCAGTCGTTTATCAATAGATGGGAGAAAAAGAAAGATCCCTTGCACATATTATCTGAGTATGACACTATCAAAAGAGTCCCCCAGGAGACTGTTTTGGATTACTGTGCAAGGTTCAATAATGTTTATAATGCAATACCACAGAACTTAAGACCTCCAACTGATCTTGCCTTGTATAAATTCCCTGATGGTTTTGATTCTGAAATGGCTTATCAGCTAAGGGAAAGAGCCCCTCAAAGTCTTGCAAAAATGCAAAATGTTGCGGTTAGTGTGGAGTCGAACCTAATTTTCAAAAGAAACGGAGCTAGAACCGAGAGAAGAACTACCTTTAAGGAAGAACCCTCAGCCTTAGACCAGAAGTTAGATGCTATTATCAATGGCATGCATACGCTAGGAGACAGAGTAGAGAGTGTTGAGAGGAAATCATCATGGGAAGGAAAACAACCCAACACCATAAGGAACCCAAATTTCAGGAAAATCAAACCACAAATGCTGGAAGGGCTAGTCCTGACCATGATATTAGGCCTCCTTTCCAAGAAAACTACGTAGAGGCATCCACATCTAGTGAGCCCACAGAGGAGACTCACATGAACTTGATAGATTCGAAAAATGAGCAGAAAATCTTTCTCACTCAAGAAGACCAAGACTACCCTGATGTAAAACAATTTCAGACCAAGACAGGAGAGTCTTTTGACTTTAAAAAATGCTATGATTCTTCTATATATGAGGTCCACAAACAATATAAGATGAGAACAAGAACCATTGATATCCCTGCACCTAGCAAAACAAAGGACAACAAACAGCCCAACAAGATTAGGGGCAAGGTTGTCATAACAGAACCAACTGATATAACTGTCCCAAACCCACGTCAAGTGACTGTAGAGGACATATCAGACATACAGCCTCCTATTGATTAACCTCTCCCCCCTTCTTCCTAGAAAGAAAATTTGAACAACAATCCCAAAAATCTTCCCAAAACAGAAATACCGCAAACTGTCATTCACCATAACGCAGACACTCAAAAGGAAAACACAGAAAGTATTCTTGAAAAGGAGAAATCTACTGCTTCTAACACAAAGATCCCATTGGAAAAACCCTTTAATTTAGAAGTAGAAATTGGAAAACTTAAGATATCCATCCCCCTCTCATAACATGTCAAACATGATGTCTATAGGCAACAAATTCGAAGGTCACTTCAACTACCAGAGGTCAGGGATGATGTAAATGCTTTAGATGATACCCCCGAGTTGTTGTTTGGTCCAAAATTTAATGGAAAAACAACATATGGATCTATTCCACCTTTTTATTTCAGTCTGCACATACATGACAAAATCTTGCACAATGCTATGTTTGACTCAGGTGCCTCACACAATCTTATGCCCAAAGTTGTAATGGAAAAGCTAAACCTTGATGTCACAAGGCCCTACAAGGATCTATACTCTTTTGACTCAAGTCAAGTCAAGTGCTTAGGCTTGATTAAAGACCTTTGTGTATCTTTAGTCCAATTTCCCAATAAGACAATCCTAATGGACGTTGTAGTTGCCTACATCCCAACAAAATATGGCATGCTCCTATCAAGATCATGGGGAGGAAAACTCCAAGGATCCCTCCAACTTGACCTCTCTTATGCCACTATTTCTATATTTGGGAAACCAAAGAGGTTGTACAGGGAAACACTGATGAAGTATGTGGTGAGTAGTGAGGGGAAGTCCCAAAATTTTCCAATTTATTCAATCCATTCTGATATGGATTCATTTATCCTTTTTAATGATGACACCAATCCTCCAACTAATGAGAAGCCTCTATATTTAGAGCTAAAAACATGCATCAACAAGGAATCGGTTGCCCATACCCCTGAAATTGTTACAACAATCAAAGAAACCAGCAAACGAGAAGAACCTCCCCAAACAGAGATTTTGAATCTGCCGAATCCTAAAATGGCCGAAACTCGTAATACAAACCACAAGCAAGAAATTACATGGTATTTAGAGTTTGATGGTTCTGTCAACAAGCTAGGAGTAGGGGCAGGTGTATGGATTCAAAATACACATGACAATCATGCAGAAGGCCAAGCCTACAGACTAAATTTCAGATGTACCAACAACATGGTAGAGTATGAACCTCTCCTCTTAGGCCTAAAATTGCTCAAAATCCTAGGAGCTACAAAAGTGTCCATTCTAGGTGACTCCGATTTAATCATACAACAAATGAAAGGCAACTTTGTTACTAATGACAATAGAATGAAGGCCTATAGGACTGCTGCAACATATATACTTAATACCTTCACTGAATCCGAGCTTGCCAAGATTTCAAGAAACCATAACATACATGCACATAGCCTAGCCACTTTTGCTAGCACATGCAAGCTTCCCTTTGAGCCAAATCACCATTTTACTACTAAAATAAAGCAGAGGCCCACTGTTCCTAACAATATTAGAGATTGGCAAGTACTTGAAAATTATGCCTAGATTAACAATTTCCTCACTCTTGAGGGTGAGTTTTCAAATTTAAATGTTGACATGGAGGCCATGAACGATTCCCAACAACAAAAAAATAAAAATTAGCAGGCTATAATAGCTGCAACAACAAAACAAATCCTGAACCCAACTGTTTTTGACAATGCAAACATAGAACAACTGAAACAAATTCATTTAGAGGAAACAACCAAAGCAGAGGTTGAGTTCATTGATATAAGGAATAATTTTTTGCCTGCCGGCCTTACTCCATTAGAAGACCTGTTTGATGATAATGATGTGCCCAAAAAGCCAAAAATGGAGCCTTTAAATGTTGCTATAGAAGAACATAACATAGGGACAGCAGAGAAGCCTAGAATGAATAAATTGTCCAAAAATCTACCCACTGATCAAAAGCCAATGTATGTGGATTTGTTCAAAGAGTTCCAAGATGTATTTGCTTGGAGTTATGAGGACTTGAAGTCCTATGAAACCTCAGTGATTCAACATACCATTCCCTTAAAACCAAATCAAAAACCATTCAAGCAGAAACTTAGAAGAATAAACCCTATGCTTCTTCCCCTCATTGAGAAGGAAGTAAAGAGAATGTTTGAAGCAGGTATTATAGCACCCATCAGATTTTTTGAATGGGTATCCAGTCTAGTTCCCACAAGAAAAAAATCAGGTGAGATCAGACTATGTGTAGACCTAAGAAATTTAAACCAGGTCTCCTTAAAAGACCACTACCCTTTGCCCAAAATGGACCACATCCTACAAAGAGTAGTGGGTTCCTCTAGAATTTCTTTACTAGATGGATTTTCAAGTTTTAATCAAATAATTGTTCACCCAGATGACCAAGACAAGATAGCCTTTACCACACCCTGGGGAACATTTAAGTATGTTAAAATGCGTTTCGGGCTAAAGAACGTTGGTGCCACCTTTCAAAGAGCAATGGATATTGCATTTTCCAAGGAAATCCATGAATTCCTTGTTGTCTATCTTGATGACTTAACCCCTTTCTCCAAATCTGATTAAGAACACCTCAAGCACTTAAGGCAGATCTTCATGACATGTAGGAAATATGGCATTTCCTTGAACCCCAAGAAGTCCTTGTTTGGCCTTGAGGAAGGTAAGTTGTTAGGCCACATCATCTCAAAAGATGGTATCAGAATTGATCCGGAAAGAATTCAAGCAATCCTTCAAATTCCATACCCAAGAAACATAAAAGAGTTGCAAGCATTCCTTTGAAAGATCAATTTCGTAAGGAGATTTATCCCAAACTTAGTAGAACTGATAAGACTGTTAAGTAACCTGTTAAAAAAGGATGCTAAGGTAAGATGGTCTCTGGAAACCAAACAGGCTTTTTCAGAGTATCAAAGCTGCCCTGACTCAAACGCCCGTACTCACAAGTCCATAGTTTGATAAGGATTTTATCATCTTTTCGTTTGCTTCAGAACACATCATAGCTGTTGTCCTTCTGTAAAAGGATGACCAATGAAATGAAAAACCAATCGCATTTCTCAGCCGAGCCTTAAGAGATGCACCCTTGAAATACCAAATCATAGAAAAGCAGGCCTATGCCCTTGTCAAGGCCATTAAAGATTTCAGAGTTTATATTTTGTATTCACGTGTGATCGCCTATGTCCCAAACTCTGTTGTAAAAGACATATTAACTCAAGAGGGACTATAAGGAAAAAGCGGCAAATGGATTTCCAGTATCCTTGAATATGACATCGAGATAAAACCCACAAAGCTGATAAAGGGACAAGGTTTAGCCAAGCTAATGTCTGAAACAAATTTTCAGGCCTTAGACATCAACCAGCTGGACAATGAACAGGAGCTGGCGACTCCATAGATCAGTGAGACCTGTTTACAATCCCCATGGTATGCTGATATTTGCTATATATTGTTCAACCTGTGTGCTCCCCCAGGATTGTCCAGAACTAAGAAAATATTTTTGAAGATGAAATCTCTAAAGTTCTGTGTCTTAGATGGTGCCCTGTTTTGGAAAAATCATGAAGGAATACTGCTAAACTATTTAACCATAAATGAAACCAACAACATCATGAAAGAGTTCCATGTAGGGGACTATGGAGGGCATCTATATTGGAAGTCCACTGCTGACAAGATTTTAAGGGAAGGTTATTATTGGCCCTCTCTATTTGCATATGTCAGAAAATTTGTTGTTTCATGTCACAAATGCCAAATCTTTGAAGGAAAAAGAAAACTGCTCCCTTTTCCCCTTAAGCCTATCTCAACCGAACGACCTTTTCAACAATGGGGTCTTGACTTCACAGGAAAAATCCATCCCTCTTCTTCAGGCCATCACAAGTGGATTTTAACAGCCACTGACTATTTCACCAAGTGGATTGAAGCCATCCCATGTAGGCAAGCCAATGACTCCACTATTATCAGATTCCTTAAGGACAATATCCTTTCTAGATTTGGCTGCCCTGACAAAATCGTCACTGACAATGCCGTTGCCTTCAAATCTAGAAAATGATCAAATTCTGCCATAAGTTCCACATTACCTTGGGTCACTCTTCAGCCTACTACCCTCAAGGTAATGGCTTAGCCAAATCGTCCAACAAAAGCCTCATCAATATCATAAAGAAAGTAATAGAGGAGAACAAAAAGAATCGGCATAGGAAGCTCACAAATGCCCTGTGGGAAGACAGACTTTCAACCAAGAAATCCATTGGGATGAGCCCTTCTAAGCTAGTATATGGCATGGAAGCCAGATTTCCTTCATCTTTAGGCATTCCTACTATCAAGCTATTACATGAGATTCAAGCTGAACCAAATGACATTCAAAGAAGAATTAATCAGACCATTCATCTTCAGCAAACCAGAGAGAAAGTGTATGAAAGAGCTCAGATTTTGTAGGAAAAGCTCAAAAAGATGTTTGATAAAAGAGCCAATGCTGAGGACTTCGGTGTGGGCAGCAAAGTTCTAAGGTGGGATTCACGAAGAGAAGACAAAGGCAAACATGCAAAATTCGATTTTCTTTGGAAAGGTCCATTCATCATCAGCATTGTGCAAGGCAATAATACATATTTTCTCAAATCTGTAGATGGAAGCACAGCTAAAGAGGGCCCTGTAAATGGACGAATGTTAAAACATTATTATGATCCATTTTGAAAAGAATAACCCGACAACATCATTTTTGGAAAAAAAAAAAAAAAATGTATATATCAACATTTTATTTTATTTTGTATATAGAAGTCCAAGCGGTAGAGCATGCAGAAGAAAGCAGGCAGTGCTACACAGGTCACAAGAAAATCAGTTGAGGGAAAGTGTTGCTCTCATTCCAAAAGTTTCCATTATCTAACAGTCAACACTAAAAATTTTCAAGTTACAGCAACAATAGAAGATCAAGGCAGTCTGACCTGTTGTTCTTGACTTTTCACAAGGAAAAGCCATCCCCAAGTGGAGCCACTATTAGCCTCCTGCTACAACAGGTTACTCATCTTTCATGATTGACATTTTTACATGCCAAATATGTCATACTTTGCATGCTACAATTTTCCATATTTACTACAGAAAAGCCCAAAAAGGATGCCATCGGAATATGCCAGTTCAAGTGCCACTACTGTGTTCCAATTTTGATGCACTATTCCATTTTTGAAAATTTTTTAGTTAAATGGAGGTCCAAGCAGTTTAATCTTGGCCTCCCTAGGTTTCAATTTCCTGTTTTACAATATAGAGAATGAATATTTGTCCAAACAGCTTAATCTTGGCATATTCTTAGACAGGTAGAGAAGCAAGGGTGCTCAACAGCTTAATCTGAGCCCCTAGATGAAATAAGTGTAGATGTAGATAGGAGGACAGAAAAAGGAAAAGTTGAAAAGTCGGGTCTGCAAGTCTAAGTGCACCCCACCCAAACCAAAAAGAAGAAAAAATGCTAGGCAAGTAGGCTGGGTAGGTAGTTTTGAGGTTGCAGAATGTTGATTTGAGATCAATTTCATGTTTTCAAGTGTCATATCTATTCAAGTCACAATTATCAGGTAGTTTCCATTTGAAGGACTCAAACGACACATGTTTAACTCCCCTTTCTTCCTCATTCCCCAAATCATTCACTAACTTCCCCAAAGAGGTCAAGATCTACTTGATGCCTCTTAGCTTCATCATTTTCCATATCATTCACCTTGGTGAAGATCTGCTTTGCCCAAGGAATATTCATAGTCCCTTTATGAATCATTGTTTCCCTAATAGCCTAAGATTCACACACTTAGCACTTTCTCATCATGGTCATTTTAACTACTAACTTTACTATATATCTCCCTATCTATCTCCCCTTCCCCCTACTAAAACAATGTTAATAACTCCCCTATATATTTATCCCTTCCCCTCTGGTTGAAAAATAACCATAAGTAAACTTGGGAATTGCTAAGTTTGCCTGAAACATAGCAAGAACCCTCATTTTTCCCCTTTAAAACCATCTTCCAAAGCATGAAATTCCTCTTTTTTAGGTTATCGGACCCCTTCTGAGGCCTCAAATACTCTTCAAAAGTATATTTACCCTTCTTCTGATCATAATAACCCTTGCTGACTGCCTTAACATTCTTCTGATCCCTTTGGGCCCCCTCCGACGCGATATCGCAGTCAGAGGTCTCAAAGCTAATGTTGCTTGTTTTTGTTCTCCCCAATGGATGCTCCGTCGATACCATTTCTCAAATCGGCATATCGCAATACTATATGCCACATATATATGCCCCTTCCCCTTTTCGCCGATGTGATATCGCAAGTCGACAATCGGTGGTTGCAAGAGTCATGTTCCCGAAATGCATGCCGCTTCCTCTTGCTCCGATGCGACATTTCCATCACATCAAAAGAGCATATCGCATCACAAATGTTTCCTCGCCGCATGCCTCCATTCATTCATATATTTCGTTTAAAACATGATTTATCATTAAGACATGTTTCACTGCAAATTCATCGCAGATCGCAGCACTTTAGTTATCGCTATCACATCGCGAAAAACATACCATGCACCGCACCATCCAACGCCTTGCCATGTCACCCCACTGACATCATCCACCATACCAGGAGCCATTGCTAACGTCATGCTGACATCATCCACCAAAGAAAGGTGCGCGAGCACGAAAATGCATCTTAGGAGGCCCGATTTAATGGTTTTTTCAGCGTATCAACATAAAGAGAGAGGCCCAATTCAGGCATCAAAGAGTATCAGAGCAAATGTGAAGCCAAAATTGATGCCAGAGAAGATCAGTGTCGCAGCAAGTGTATCAGTGTTGCGGCGAAGTGTATCAGTGAAGATTTTCTCAGGGCTCGAGGCGAATAAAACATTAAAAGAAAGCCTTAAAAGTCAAGACGCAGTTAAGGAACCATTCAAAGCTCATCATCATAGTGACTGCACATTAAAACTGACATAAGATCAGTGGATCAAGGCTCAAAGCTCAGTTATTGCAAAAGCCCTACAC
Source organism: Pinus taeda (assembly GCA_000404065.3). Lineage (NCBI taxonomy): Eukaryota > Viridiplantae > Streptophyta > Pinopsida > Pinales > Pinaceae > Pinus > Pinus taeda. The sequence continues at coordinate 14,532 of APFE030780397.1, read as the reverse complement.
CAAGTCACAGAGGACACTACATTAACTCTTTTTGATCCAGTTTCTTCTGGCACAGCTCAATAGATATTTTATTTGCATTTAATTTTAGCACAAGTTTAGGTTTAAAAACCTTTTTCCCGTAGACCTATTTAGGTCGGTTGTAATAAATACTTCTGGATATTTTACCTATAAAGAGAGCCCTAAACAATATGAAGAGGGTTGGTTTTTGTTGTTTGGATGTTTTTCTTAAGCAGAGACTCGCACTGTATATCTGATAATTTCTATAATCAAAGATTGCTTACGAGCTTGGAGAATGAATTGTGTACTGTGTTTAATGGTTGAAGAGTGAATGTGGAATTCTTGTGCTAGTACATGACCCAATAAGTGTTTCTTACCTCTGTTTTTCCATTCATACATCATTATCTAAACAACAGAAAGAAATATTAGCTTAGAACTTGTTTGATTGCACTCTATGCTCAATTTCTACTATTTCTTTATGTTTTTCAAATGTTTTAGGCATAAATATGAATTCCACCTGGCTCATATTTTCCCTAATTCACCATGTATCACAGTTATCCAGGGATTCTTAACTGTCCCTAGATAGAGCTCATTTTCCTTCCCTCTATTAAGCTGATTGAGAGATTCTTAATTGCCTCTCATTCCTTACATTTCACCCCATCTCTTTAGCTTGAAGGTTGTTTCATGTGCAGCTACCTTGCTCCTCGCTCCTCTTATGATCAAGAAAGCATACTTGTGGTCCTACTCCTTGACTCCATGCCCAATGGTTTGAAACTTATCACTCTATGCATGCCTCTCTACTTGAAAGCATCTTCCTTCCATTCAAACACCATCCAAACATAAACAAAACCCATTGAACCCAATAACTAGCCTAAAATCATCATCAACAAAGCTAAATCATCAAGAGAGAGCCCTCTCTAATTGCAGGTGGGCTAGAACCTGCAATCCAAAGATTGGTTTGTGGTTACCTTGGCCGTATCCCTTCAGGAGCTTAGGGACAACCTGAGTGATAATAGGTTGCATCCATACAATGATTCATGTATCATTTGATAGAGTTTTAGTTATTTATATGTAACTGTACTTTCTTGCAGGTTTTTCAATGACAAACTCTGGTTCCCTGCACTGATTCATAAAGCATTTCATCCCTCACTATAGTCTATCCTTCATGCTTTAGGGGGCATTTGTTACAGAAAATTTTGTCACTATCCCTATACTCCCCATTCCATGATCCTAGAGGACCTCTACAATGAACCCTACATGCTTTCCCTTCATGAAGAAAATCCCATTGTGTCCCTCTTCATGAGAAGAACAATTCCCTTTTGCATCATTTCCCAAAAATCTTGTGTTTTTCGCAGTTTACAAGATTTCTGCTAATGACCCTTGTCTTCCTCATGCCAATATGCAAGGATTAAAACTATGACTAGCATTGATCGGAGTCAATCTTGTTTGTTTCAGTAACGCCGATCCTCTTCTGGAATTTTTTTAAAATGAGTCGAAGCTTCTAGCTCTAGAAGCTTCGTAATGGAAGTCTGGTAAATGGTTGGGCCAGATGTAGTCAAGGATATCAGTTTGGGCTCCTTTCCCCTATAAGGATGGAACTACATTAAGAGATAAGACCTTATCCTATGAGAAGAGGAGCCATATCCCCTCCATTCATGCTATATAAACCTCCATTTTTCCCAAGCACAAGCTAGTGCTAGTGTTAGATTGTTAATGTTGGTGTGTTAGTGCTAATTAAGTTTCGAGCAAAAAGCAAGATATTCATAGTTGTAGCTCTCTAGTTATGTGAGGGAGAAGTGTGAATTTTGTTTAGTGTGAAGCCTAAATGGAAGAGCCTTAAAACTATCATTGTTGAGGCCATCATGGAATGCTAACAAAAGTGTGTGGGAACCTGGTTTTGTCGGAGGAAAACAACAAAGTCAAGACAATGCTTGTAATCTCTTGTTGATTTAATATATATGCAACTATTGATTGATTCGTACATAATATTTCATCTCACATGTTTATGGCTTCATGCTTCTTGACTTGTTAAGTAGGTTGAATTACAATTTGTCTATTATCATGGTTGTTGTTTGCTGTTGTTTACTTGTTTCAGGTGTTCGAAGAAGGAAATGGGAGATAGATGGAGCAAGCAAGCAAGGTCATCACTAAATGGGATAACTGTACTAATAGGTGGGCCCTCTTAATTGGTTCTAACCTAAGGAAATATTCCATAGAATGTATTGGTTGTGGCTAGATCCATTATCAAGCTAGAGGAATTGTTTGTGTTTGCACTCATAATTTTACTTCACCATAGACCCTTCTGGTTCTGCTACGACCCATCTGGTCTAGTAACTTTTTGAGCATGAAATAATGGAAAATTAAAGATATTATGATCTATTAATGTTAATTTAGGTTTCTTAGTTTGTTTTTGCCTCACTTTATTAGGAAAATTGTAATTAATGAGGAGATAAGCTCTCCTAAACTTTAGCCTAAATTGTGGAAACTGTCTCAACTATCCTAGTTTTGGGTGACGACTCATCAAAGCCAGTTAGGATGAGCCTTGAATAGAATTATAGACATGATGAGATGTAATATGTTTTATTTTACTATATAATATGGAAGGGAATCATTTTCCAAGGGGTTGAACATTTGAGGAGAGAACCATTGTAGCCTGTATTTTACATTTTTGGAAATTAAAGGACATAGTTTGCAGCTATTATTTAGGATTTCCTTTGTAGTAAGTTTATGATGTTGTTTTTCCTGTGTTATTACTTTATATGAATGATATTTATCTTCCTTTTTCATTCATCATCTCTTCAATAGTTTTCCTTGCATTTTATAAACATAATTCTTTTCACTAAGATATGTTTTGATAGAAAATTATTATATGTTATTTTCACTCTTTCTTAATGAATTCATGTCTCATGCTCATTAAGACTTTCATGGTTATTCCCAACACCATACTACACCGAAAAATCCTAAAATCCATCACAAAAGTGCTGCTACCTTGCTCCTTCATATTTTGGCTCATGTAATCATTTGACCCTCTGACCTAGCTGCTTGGTTTTTCTCCCTTATCCAGCATAAAAAACCCTAAACTTCCTAGAACTCACCGAAGCCTAGCTATCTAGCCTTAAATCCTTTACATCTCACTCATCTACTGGCTATGATTGCATAGAGAGAGCCCTCTTTGGTTTGGTAGGGCTAGTTACCAAACTAAAAGCTTGGTATGTGGTTACCTCTGGCGATTCCTCTCAGCCTGGGACATCGTGGGGGATAACACATGCCAACCAAAAACAAATGTTATTTTTAATTACAGGCATCGTTTACTACAGAATCAAGGATTAAGATAGGGGTGTTACAAAAACTTTGGACTTCATGTTGGCTTGATTGACTAGAAAAATTAACAATAATTTCAATCTTGGTTGGTTCTACAGTAATTCCTGCAGCAGAAACATGATGCCATGAAACAATTCCTTTTGTTAGTAACATAAAAAAAAATTCATTATTGAGGGCCAAATTATTTTCTATACATACTTTCAAAGCTTCTTCAATATTGATCAAAGGTTCTTCAAAGTATCACCATATAAATAGAAATCATCCATATAAACTTCAAGACATTCATGAAATAGATCAACAAAGATTGCCAAAATTTCTCTTTGAAATGTGGTTGATGCATTACACAAGTCAAAGAATAATTCGTCATAGGCATAAGTTCCCCAAGGACATGCAAAAGTAGTTTTGTTTTGGTCCTCTACAAATATCTTTATTTTACTATAGCCACTAAATCCATCTAGAAAGTAAAAAAAATTCTTTCCTGCAAAGGTATATAGGACTTGATCTACGAATGGAAATGAAAAGTTATCTTTAAGGGTGGCTTTATTCAAATCTCTCTACTCTACACACACTCACCATTTTCCATTTCTCTTAGGCACTACAACTAAGGGAGAAACCCATTCACGATTAGATATAGGGTAGATAAAATCTACCTTTAGCAATTTTTGAAGTTCATATTTTACTATCTCTTTCAACAGTGTATTCATCCATCACTAAGGTTTCCTTATATGTCTAGAATTTTCTTCTAAATAGATATGATGATGAATGCATGTACTAGGGTGAATACCTTGCATATTTATGTAATCCAAATAAAATTATTTGGAATACTTTTTTAGCATTTGAATTAATTAATCTTCTTGAGATACTTCCAGTGTAGAAGTGTTGTTTATAGGTTTTTTAGTTCTAGTTCAACAATTTTAGCGTTTGAATTTATCTTTGAATTTATAGGGAAAATTATTGAAATGAAGATTGTAAAGAATTCATTGTGAATGTTTCATGAAAAATTTGTTCTAAAAGATTATGCATTGCAGCGTATTGAATTGTTCTTAATTGTTTTGAAAATCAGGATTAGAAATGAAGTAATTTAATAGTTTTTCATTCAATGCATCCCCAAAATCAATAGCTTGATTAATAGTAATATTGTTGAATCATTTCATCTTCTAAATTTTTTTCTTCAAGCCATGACAATTATTCTAATTCATTCAATTTTTAGTAGGGGATATCGCATTTATTTTCTTACATTCATCCCCTTTAGAGATCGTCATCTTCCCTAATCTATAGTCGATGAATGCATTGGTTGTAGTCGACCATGGTCTTCCAAAGATAAGAGGATATCCACACAAATTTTATTATGGTTTTAGAACTAAGATGTATATTAGATATTCCCAAGAATCCAAGGAGCCTATTAAATCCTCTATTACACCTTCATGCTTAATCCTTGATTTACCATCTAATTCAATTATTGTAGGTGTTGGTAGGAGATTGTGTCGATTTAAATTTTTCATTGTATCCATTGGCATTACAATGATTAGTGCACCTAAATCAATTAAAGTGTTTGGAACTAACAAATTTCCAATTGTAATTTTAACCATAGGAATTACTAGATCCACATATTTTCTAGTTCCAATTGACTTTAACATTAGGCTAGTTAAATGACCAATGACATGTATTATGGTCAGATATTTCTTTCTTTCCTTATATTTGGAACAAGATTCATTAATTGTTTTAACATGTATTGGAATATATTTTATATCTTGCAATAAAATAATTTTAATAAATAAATTCTTCAGTTGATATAAGAAATCATGCTCTATACGAACCATTGATTTTTCTACAACTAACCTCTCTAGAAAGGGAGGTAATTTAGTAGTTAAATATTGTTAGGGTCCAACCCTAACTCCCTTATTCATGTAATAAGCCTCATCAGAGTCATTGTTAGTTAGTGAGGTCAATAAATAGGCCATAAATAATAAATAAAGTGGTTAACCCATGTTATGAAAGGGACCACTAGTAGTTAGGGTTTTGGATGTGATAAAGCTATAAATAGTCTCAGATAGAAAGGGAAGGAGTATCGAATCTTATTATAATTGATCTCTACTATGTTGGAGGTTGCCCCCTCAAAGAGGCAGGTGAACACTGTATTGTGTTTCTGAATAATAAAATATCTTTGCATCTTGTCTCATTTCATATGACATTTTTTTGCTTTGGTCCATATTGTTTAATATTTCTGGTATTCTGGTTTTCTCATAGGTCAAGTGTATAAAAAGTGGAATTATAGCACTTTCATGGCGATTTGTACCTCCAATTTCCGCAAAATATTTTTTATACTAGATATGTGTTTCGATGTCTTTAAACCACTGTATTTATCATTGAGTGCATAAAATTGTTAATTTGGGGGGGCATGCATGTGAGAATTACAAGAGGTGATAACACTTGTTAGACATCTTAATCCCTATGGGTACCCCTTTGATTAGTAGTGCATTAGACAGAACCACGCACAGACTACACTTTCATGTACCCATGGGTATATCGGAAGCCCCTCTAGGGTAACCTGAAACCTAACCTTAGATAATTTGTTGGTCATCTTGCTACTACAGCACACCAAGAACAACACTCATGGAGATTATTCACATGTCTACTAGGGACATTAGGTAGTATGGCTAAGGGCATGGTCTATCCTCCTTAGTTAGTTCCCTGAAAGATTGGGTCGGTAATATTGTTGGACCCCTATGTAGATTGTGATCTATAGCACCTGACACTCCTTTGAGACCATATTTCCCTCATCTATCTGAATATGACCCCCTAGCTTTTCGTTTAGATCAAATATAGTTGGTGTGGTTCGACTGTTGTTGTCCACATCAGATCCAACAGTTCGGGTTCTACTACCATCGATCATATCAGATTCAACAGTTGGGGTTTTCACAGTGCATATCAGACTCTTTGTGTAGTGAGGGTTTTGGCTGCCATGGTCCAGTTCAAGCCTGATTTTTGCAGGATATTTTTCAGTGTCAAGCTTTCCAAAATTCATCCATTACAATATTGATCAGCTGGGAGTAAAATTATATTCAGAGTTAAAGAAAAACAGGGCCATCTCAGGATGCTTGCAAGAGAGCTAGCCCATTAGATTCAGGACGATGAGTTGGTCATAATGGTACCATTCACTTGTAAGCCCCTAATTTTTAGGCAGTCTCAAAGTTCTCTTGACACAGCTTAAGTGACCCATGTCACTAGACTCCTAATATTTCCCTCTTTCCAAGAATACTACTCTTAAGTAAGCTCAAAATTTGATTGGGGCTAGTGTATGCTCAGTACTAGGTCACAATTTATGACTATCAAAAGGGCTTTCGAGTAGATTGACATCCTTAAGAAAACATTTAATGACTTCCAAGAGTCCATTACCTTCCAACTCACATAAGTATTGAAAACTATAAATACACCTCATGAACCCATGAGGGAATAACATAGTGTTGATGCAAGCATAGAAGGAAAATCCAACTATCACATTCATTTCCATGGAGATTGTAGAGTTCCATAACTATTCTGTTTTGACACCCTTTTTCCTCCATTTTCTTCTTTTTCATCATCCCTATCAACTCAATAAAGGTCGTAAATCATAGATTTTGATAAGGTAAAAACTTTGACATGTCTTATTTTTCATATTCGTTAATGTGCCTTATTGTTATGTTAAATATTACATTAGCTATAGAATTAACATGATTATGCGGCTATTTTATAATTTTGCAGCTACCTCCATGGTTTGTGGGGTTCTAGTGCACCAATGAAGAAAATAAGCACATGGGTAGTTGAGGACCGATCCCCTCATGGATCTCCTCCTATTCACTCAAGTCAATTCACCAAAGGAATCACAAAGTGGTGCGGTCAAATCTACAGGTCAAACATGTAGCAGCGAAAGTATGAATGCATCACATTTCTTCAATTTACTTTCCAAATAGAAAATCGACGATATAATATTTTTTATGTTTAGTTTGAAATTTGAATAAGGATTGATCAACAAGCCTGTAGGTGTAGAAGTCTCAAACTGTTGAGCACACATTTTATATATAAGTATGCATCCTGTGTTAAGAATAGAGAGGACATAATAGTTAATTGTTGAACAATTGTGAAAAAAAATTCCATTTCCATAAATGCAATAGAAACCATACTGGCTTTAAATGGATATGATAATGCACAAAAGTGTGCATACTTGGTAGGTCTGTCAACTACCACCATGATGACACTCTTTCCCTCAGACTTGGCTAAACCTTTGATAAAATCCACTGAAACCTCCTCCCAACGTTGGCTTGGAATGGATAAAGGTTGTAATAGACCTGGGGTCTTAACAGTTTCAACTTTATTTTGTTGGAAAACCAAACATTCTGCCACAAACTTTTGAATATATGATTTAAGGCCATCCCAAAAAAATTCCTTCTTAACCCTGTGGTAAGTTTTGAAAAATCCTAAGTGCCCTCCTAAGAGAGAAGTGTGCAATTCCATAAGAATCTTTTGTTTGAGTTGGGAATTCGTACAGAGGTATAAGCGATCTTTGTACCATAACGAATCATTTTGCCAGCTAAATGTATCATATGTACTAGAATCTTGTTGTAACTTTCGAATAAGTGCCCACACTTCTTCATCATTCTTACATTCCTCCCTTGCTTCATTTATCCAATCTGGTTGGCTAATATAAATGGCACACAACAATGCTTCCACATCCTCATCCTTTCTTGAGAGTGCATCTGTCACCACATTTTACTTCCCTTTCTTGTAGATGATTTCAAAGTCATAACCCACCATCTTTGTGACCCACTTTTGTTGCTATTCAGAGGATAATCTTTATTCTAAAAGGTATTTAAAGCTATCATGATCTGTTTTTACCTTGAAATGTCTTCCCATTAGGTAGGGTCACCATTTCTTAAGTGCATGTAGTATTTCCAACATTTCCTTCTCATAAATAGCTTTGTGTACAAACTTTCCCTTTATTGGATGACTTTCAAAAGCAATGGGTCTTTCATCTTGCATTAAAACAACACCAATTCCATTTCTTGGAGCATCACATTCCACAATAAAGGTTTTTGTGAAGTCCGGTGTAGCTAAGACCAGTGCTTGGCACATTGCCTCTTTGAGATGTTCGAAGGCCTTTGTTGCTTCTAGAGTCCATGAAAATGCATTTTTCTTCAATAATGTTGTTATAGGTGCTATTATTCTCCCATAATTCTTAACAAACTTGCGATAATACCCTATCAAACTGATAAATCCTCACAGATTCTTTATGGATGTGGGGATTTTCCATTCAATAATGGCTTTAATTTTGCTAGGGTCATGAGATACAACATGACCCATATATTCCACCTCTTGTACTCCAAAGAAACATTTGGATATTTTTGCATATAATTGTTTCTCCTCCAATAGTTGTAGCACCCTGTCAACATGTTCAACATGATCCTTCCAAGACTTGCTATAGATTAGTATATCATCAAAAATACTAACACAAATTTTCTAAGGAAGGGTTTGAAAACAGAATTCATCAAACCTTGAAATGTAGAAGGTGCATTGGTAAGGCTAAAAGGCATGACCAAAATTCATAATGAACCTAATGAGTTCTAAATGCTATCTTTGGAGTGTCTTCAGTCTTCATTCTAATTTGATGATATCCTAAATGAAGATCCAACTTGGTGAAGTAACTTGATCCATGCAATTTATCCAGTAATTCATCAATGACAGGAATGGGAAACTTATCTTTAATAGTGAGCTTTTTAAGCTCCCTATAATCTGGACACATGTGCCATAATCCATCCTTCTTGTGCACAAATACTACTGGAGCAGAGAAAGAACTTTGACTAGGTTGAATTATACTAGCCTCTAGCATTTCTGCAACCATACGTTCAATTTCACTCTTTTGGGCATAGGGATATCTGTACGGCCTGATGTTCGGAGGAACACTTCCTGAATCAGATGAATAGCATGATCATGATCACGCATAGGTGGGAGACCTTTGGGAGTCTCAAATACCTTGGAATGATTGTCCAGGACTTTTTGGAGATCTGGAGAAATAGATGATTCCAATGTGGAAACATCTAGCGAACATAATAATTGTGCAATTACACCTCTTTGTTCCTTTTTTAGAAGCTTTGTCATACCATTAGAGCTAATTATCTTTCCTGGTTTACCTGCAATACCCCTTAATACAACTCCTTTCCTTCCATAGAAAATTTGATGAAAAGTTCTTGAAAATTAAAAGCTATTGTACCCAAGGATTGTAGCCATTGGACTCCTAGTACAACATCAGCACCTCCCATTGGAATGGAAAGCATTGGGCTAGTCAATACATATTCTCGCATGGATAGCTTGATATTATGGCACTTTCCAGCGCAATTTATTGTTCCTCCATTTGCAATCATCACTTGACATTCTGGTGCTGGATATAGGAAGAAATTCAATTCTTTTGCTACCTTACAATGAATAAAATTGTGAGTACTTCCTGAATTAATCAACACTATTACCTTTTTATTCTTGATTTGTCCTTCTATCTTGATGGTTTGAGGAGTGGTAATTCCCGCTAATGCATTACAAGATATGGTTGGATTCATTGTTCTTCATCTAGGCTTTGTTCCTGGAGTATATCCTCTTCTTTTGACCTTTCTTGCTCCTTTTCTTCTTCCTCTTCACAATCTATGTAGAATAATTCCTTCTCAGCACACTTATGACCTTTAGTGTATTTGCTATCACAACTGTAACAAAGCCCTTTTTCTCTTTTTTCTTCCAATTGTTGTGGTGTCAACCTTATAGGTTGTGGAAGACTAGGGCCAACAACACTTCCATCTTTATAGTTGTGAGTGGTATGCTTCTTGGTTTCCATAATTTTGCTTTCCATTTTTCTTGCTAACCTAAATGCCTTCTCTAATGAATCAGGTTCCCAAAGGCGAACATCATGTTGGATATTATCTTTTAAAGACCTATGAACACATCAATCCTATGCTCCTCTGGAATATGTTTTACCCTTATGTTCAATTTTTGGAACTCCTCAGTGTGCTCCATTATTGAACCCTTTTGTTTGAGACTTATCAATTGGCTACAAAAAGTGTTGCTTTTTGTATCCTCATAATGTGCTATCAATTCTTCCGTAAAAATTGCCCAAGTGATAAATGGTTTACGAGAGCAAAACCATTGATACCATACAAACTGATTTGGTTCCAAATATAAAGTTTCCATACGTACCTTTTGTGTGTTTTGCACATTATTGAGATCGAAAAATTGCTCCATCTGTAATATCCATGTTGCAGGATCCTTGCCATCAAACTTCCTCATATCGATTTTTGGAATATGGTGGGTCTTCGATCCAACATTAGAGTTTACGGAATCATGATTAACATTTATTTTGTTCTCATCATGAGTTTCCTTTGGTACCCTTTCACCATTAGTGACCATTTCTTGTAGCAACTTATTCATATTTATATTCAATTTTTCCATCTTATCATCCATGCCATCAATTTTAGCATCCATTCGATTCATCTTAGCTTCCATTCCATCCATCTTAGCTTCTACACCTTTCTGTAAACAGTCCATCTAAGCTTCTACACCTTTCTTTAAACCATCCATCTTAGCTTCTACATCTTTCCATAAACGATGCATCTTAGATTCTGTTGCTTTTTGTGCAAGTCACACTTGTTGCACTTGTTCTTGTAATTTTGATATATCATATAGCATTTCTTATTCTTCTTCATGATTCATGCTAGACCTTTCAGGTTCCTTACTAGGTGTTTGCATTTTCTTTCCTCGAGGCATCAGTTACCGATAATAATACTCTACTAGCCCTTTGAATTCCTTCAAAATAAATTTTCAAACCAATCTTAAGCAAAAATTATAAAAGAATCTACACACTTTTTTTTCACTTTGTAGGAGTTTGATATTGCCTCTGATGTATCTCTGTACTTTCATATCATCCAGTTCTGAAATTGCAACCTCTGGTAGCCCTCTATGTCCTCTTTCTACTATGCCAGCAGTTTGATCCAAATTGGATTCTCCAATGAAGAGTTATGCGAAATCTCATACAGTGACCGGATTATAGACTAGTTCAATAGAGTGAACTTGTATGACGTGCCATGAGTCACCGTTTTGACCTTTGGCTCTGAAAAATATATACAAAAAACTACATTCTGTCCTCTTTCTGCACCTTCTTACTAAATTTCAATCCAATGCTCAGAAAAAAAGTTATGATGATTTCCCCAGGTCACCTGTTTGGAATGTAATTCAGGAGTCTATAAAAAGACCAACTTCCTCAGATCATATCTCCTCAAATATAGTGCAAAAAGCTTTGAAATTCGGACCCAAGATTCAGCACAATGTCTTCTCAAATGGGTTTTGTTTTTAGCTTCTTAAACGTCGCAGACAAAATTTATAGCGAAAATGCCACGATGACCTGTTTGGAGCAGCGAAACCCTAGAATCCAAAGCTCTGATACCAAATGTTATGAATCCAGCTCAAGAAAAGGATAGAAAAGATAGATCAACACCTTAAAATTCAGCCTCTTCGAGGGGGCAGCCTCCTTTACATTACATAAATGAACAATTTTGATTATTCAAATGACAAAACCTCCTTTCTATATATAGGAGTCTAAAAAGTCACAATATAACCCAACCGACCTAACAATAATAATATAAAGCCACAAAAATAACAATAGAGGGATTCTATGGGGCACAGTAATAAAAATATGGGGACAATAGGGGCACAACAATATTAATAAGGGATTCAACTACAATAGTAATGGGGTAATCACTAATATTATAGGGACCTAACATAAAGGAAATTAGGAGAAAAGTAAGGTGAAAGGTCACAAGTTGCATGTGATGAGGAAATTGAAGGAAAATAATGGTAAATGAAGAAAATAGAGGCCTCATTAATAAAAAGGCTTCTGAGGATCTATTGGTAACCTTTTTCTAGTTCAAGTTTGGAGCTCTCTCATTATTATCTCTCTCTCACACTCTTGGTCACGTAGAGTTTTCTTCGAGCACTTTAGATTTGGATCAAGGAAGGAAAAGCAAGCAAAGGGAAAGGAAGGATCATGGAAGGAAAAGTAAGCAAAGGGAAAGGAAGGATCAAGGAAGGAAGAGTAGGATCATGCAACTTCAGCAGAAATACTTGCAGGTAACATATTGCATGTGTGATTCCTAGCTGTTTTTGACATGCATGGCTTTGCATGTTGATGTATGGTTCTCTTGTTGTTGGTAGCATGGTTTTGTCGGGTTGTGACAATGTTTTTCAGCCTAGCCTTTCCTTTTTCCGAATGCCATGGTATGTTGGGATGTTTATCTTGGTTTTGAGCTTTGGTTTGCCAAATGGATTTTGAAATCTAGGGTAGAGGTGATCTTAAGGTTCATTCCCAAAGGCCTAGGAATCCCTTTGACTGGTTTTGGCAGGATACATGGTAAAGGCCGAGGGAGAAGTCTCGATTTAGGGCCTAGTGATCTAGGTTTGGATTGTGGTAAAGACTAAGAGACTAGTCTCAGTGTAGGGCCTAGTGATCCAGGATTGGATTATGGTAAAGCCTGAGAGACAAAGAGATGGAGAATTCCTCAAGGATAGTGATGGATTCTGGATGGTATTCCAAGTTCGGTTTGGTTGTGATTGGAGCACCGATTTTGGTGTGATCAGGGTTGGGTGAGGGTGGAGGTGGTTTAACTTTTGGATTCCCTTGGTTGTTTTGGATTGGTTAATCCATGAGATCCCACATTCATGCTTGGAATATGGCACGAGGTTGCCTAGTTGAAAGAAATATTTGGTTCAGCCATGTCTACGGTCAAGTGGTACGTGGAAGTCTTGAACCTAGTCAGATTTTCCTATGATTAATGAAAGCTAAGTTCTCTTACTTTTACACTTGTTCATATGTGGATTTAATGGTTGTTATATCTCTATTATTTACATGGTTTTATGCTGGTTATAATCATGGTTAATTGACTGGTTCATGTCATGGTCATTTCATGTATTTACTTGTAATTGTTAAAATGATGGATACAATATTGAATTGATGTCATAACAATTCAAGGGAGAAGGTTGTGATCCTTCTTGTGATGTTTCATAAGAGTTTTTAGTCATTCAAGCTCTATCTTGTATCCTAGACCTGTAGGTTGCATTGATTCCAAGTGTTTGACATAATGTCAGTCCCGATTGGGGATGGTCAGTCTTAGTCCTGAGGTTTATTTTTGGTTTATTAATCTTGTCGTCATGTCTTTGATGGATTCTGAAAATTATAACAAGTTCTAGGCGGTGGATAGAATTATAGGCTATAAAAGTAGCTTAAATCTCGTGGACGCTGGCACAGGTCTGCTGGGAAAAGTCCCTCGACACTGGCTTGCAGGCCTGAGAGAGTGTCTAGAGGTCCTTGGATGCTGGCATTCCCATAGCATGAGAGTGTTAAGAGGTCAAGAGGTCTAAAATATCAGTGGGACCCAGGGGCAGGATGTCTTAGTGGCTGCGATGTCTCTTGGGGGTGTTGTTACTGACGTGGAAGGTATGGTTTGTTGAAAAGTGTGCAACAAGAAATGCTTGTTGAGAATGCAACAAGATGATGGAGCTTAGTGGAAAGGAGTCGCCTTCACTAAGTGGGCCCGCACGCTATTTTTGGCGCAAGTCTATTTTTAGACATATGGATCATGTCTATGGATTGCAGTTTGATGTTTATGGATGATTGATCAAGTTGGAAAAATAGACGGACTTCTATTTTTGATGAAAGTGTGAGTGATCAAGTCTATTTTTAGACTGGCTGTCAAAAATAGAAAAGTCAAATATTATTATCTCACAATAATATTTGGACTATAAACTTAATCTTATTCTCTTGGAGCACTTCAGTTTGAGCTACAGAGATGGCACATGCAGCTGTCAGAAGGAAATACGCTTTTCTTATGAGTCAGTTGAGTTGTTGCATGCATGACTTCAGTTAGAACTCAAGTGAGTTGAGTTTAGAGGACTGGAGGTGCAGTTGATGGAGTTGTGTTTAGTTTAGCTTTGTTAAACTGGTTGTATTTAGTCTAACTGGCAAATAGACTAGAGATGAGTTGGGTGAATTAGTTATTAATTAATTCACAAGTTATTAACCCATAATACAACTAATGAATACATCAGTTAACTCAGTTGCATGTCAGTGCATGTTCAGTTCAGCAGGGACAAGTGTTAGAGAATCAGATTGCTATCAGTTGTGACTATAGTTGTGCATCAGATCTTGCA
>APFE030780395.1:0-13240 GCA_000404065.3 Pinus taeda | reverse complement strand
GCATGGCCGCCAAAGTGGCATGCCCCAGAAATCATAGAAATCGTGAAGTTTGTGGCAGAATGAAAGAAGTATGAGGCCAAGTTGCACACCACACAGTTGGCCAAAAAGCAAAGAAAATAAGAAGTGACAACAAAAGTGCAGGCAGCGTGAGATGTGGCACAGAAAGAAACTGAGCAGGAAAAGGCTATTGCAGTAGTAACAACACAGGAGGTAGCCGCGATGGCAAGTGAGGGCCAAACAATGCCTTGGTAGGGGAAAGAATAAGAGAAGTAGAAACATATGAAGGAGGTGGAGACCGAAATTTTGCGTCAACACAGCTAAAATGCCAGCACCTAGATGAGCAAGAAGGGTCACGGAAGAAGGTCAAGGCCTCAAAATTTTCCATTGACCCAATCACCCTAACTGAGGGTTATCTGCACGGCATCAGCAAAGAAGTGCACGATGTCATGAATGAGGCTCTCCAAGATTTCATGTAGGAGAACCAGATTGTGTTGGGGTCCCTTAGAGCATAGTTGTAGGAATTACAGGTATGCATACCTCATGCTGGTACAGTCAGATCCTTAGCAGCGGAGCAGATGTTGTGAGCACAGATAACGAACACCATAGTGCTACCAAAAGGTGTGCCAGTGGCATCAAATAAGGCCAACCAGGCTCTGGAAAGCATGCTAAAATGTCTGGGTATCAATCTAGTTGTCCTCTCGTGTGAGGCCTTATATGTGACAAGATGGGATAATTGCAAAGTTGTGAGCTAGGGAGAGATGTGCGCTCCAGGTCCTAAGTGAGTAGAAAATAAATATGGAACAACTAAGCTTGCAGTGCGATGAATTAGTGTAACAAACTCAACAACTGGTACAGGTGATAGACAACACTAGCCAGAGCATGACAATGTTGGTCATCCCAACAGACATATCAGTGGAGGCAGAGATCCACAAATTAGCAGTAGTGGTCCTTGAGGCGAGGAGGGAAATGAGAAAGGTTCAGCTTGAGCTAAAGCTTTAGATCATAAAACTACGATTAAAGGCATAGCCATCCATTCCCCTAGAATTCAAGGAAAAGCAAGTTTCCACTATCATAGCAGGATTAGAGGAAATTGGCAGTGCAGTGTGAGACTACACCAACATGTTGGAAGAATCATTTGAGGTCATCAGAAATCTACAAGAGGTCCCCAACATCCAGCACTTGGAGACAGAGGTGCGCGAACTGTAACAACAGTATGACAACATTAAAGGAACAACGTAGACGATGGCCCTCACTCAGAGGCTCGCCTAGATGCAACAGGCTAAAGTGCTGAAGGAGCAGGTGGACATGTCGCAACATAAGGAAGTAGTCCTAAAGGTATGCGTCAAGCCTTGGATTGATGAGGCCTTCACCATCAATGCACAAATCGAAGGCAAGCTTGCCCACATGCATGGGATCCACAAATTGATGTATAGAAGCACTCTCGATAGAGAGGTTTGGGAGCAGCGTATGCAACAAATCTAGCAAGTAGCAGCTCAGTGTGCTGCTGAACTCCGTACATTTCAAGAAAAATTGGAGGCACTCCATGCCAAGACTCTCACGGCGACAACATGACTCAAGGGCAAGTCACGATGTTTGTGTTGGGGGTATGTTGGGCATGGAATCCCCCCAAAGGCATGTTTTTGGGCTTAAAGCCCAAGTTTTGATTGAATCTTGTTGTAAATCTCTGCGAATTGTAGGTGCAAATCACAAATTCATAATAGAGTCACAGGGTTGTCTGCCCTATTTTTGTAATGTAATGTTAGCTGGATATACATACCCATGGTTCATGGAACATGGGATTATATAAATAGAGCGAGGCTCTAAGTGTATAAGACGACCAAGGGAGAATAGAAGATGAGAAGTCTAAGAGATTGAATCACAGTGTCATGTGTGTCTTTGGGTCATAGAGTACGAGAAGGCTCTACAACTGAGTGCACAGAGGCCTAGTTGTCGACAACTAAGTGTGCAGACCCTTGCAATTGAGTGCGCAAGGCAAATCAAGTTTGTAACCCTGGAAAGAATCAATAAAGAGAACTTTGGTTATAATTCTGTGTATCTATCCTTAAGTTAATACATGATTAATATAACTTGCAAATATATTATTTATTTACTGCGCGCACTTGTATGAATGTTTTATGTTGTTAAGTATAACTCAAATGACTCAAGTAGGCAAAGGTAATTAACTAACATTGGAATATAATCAAGGTCTCCGGTAATAGTTCAAAATGCAACAAAACCCTGGGATAGGGCAGCGCGAAGGTAATGTATTAGGTCACGAGGAATGGCAAGGTGTGTGAAGAAACCTACGTGTAAAGGAGAAACCGCAGACCACTCAAAGTCATCAAAAATCTCCAGGGTGTGGAAACCTGGTTCTAGAACCCTCCCATACTACTTCCGTTGAGGCCTTAGTTCACGCTCCGCGAACTGCTGCCTAAAGGGCAAGTAGTACCGGGATTTGTTTCGTTATCTAACTCTGAACCTCGATCAGGCCCCAACAAGCCAAAAATACATTGTAGTTTCCATTCAGTGGAGAAGTGTACCGAGTAGCAGCCTTGCTTTGTGTGAAAATGGGTTGAATTCACAATATACTTTATTTGTTATTTTGAAGGTTTTTCTCCTATAATAGTACTTCATCTCAAAATATCCTTTCAATATACACCTTCAACACATGCATAAAACCTTGGGGTACATGCTACAAATTCTAGTTTTGCTGTGAGGGTATAGCAACAATGAAAGAAGCCATCGATTTTAGGCATCTTATGGTTGTTGTATGCAAGCATGCTTGCCTAGTGTTTCCCAAACTTATATAGATCCATGTTTAGCATAATGTTTTGTTTGACTTAGATAATCAATTTTCTTATTTTAGGTGTTTTTCTTAGTACTATTTTATGTAGGGATTTATCTTTAAGAAAAGTGCACAGTAGAGAAGGCTTATATATTTTGAGCAGGGGACACTCTTCTAGGTAGGAGGTACTATATTCTAGGGAGATTATATCATGCATGTTATGTACTTATCCTAGACAAAGCTCCAAGTCCATGCCTCCTTGACAAAGTCCCTACTAGAAAATACATGAGTGGACAAAGTTCCAAGTCTCTAAATTTTCCAAAAACCCACCTGAGCCTAGCTATCTTGCCTAAAATCCTTTACATTCTAGTCATCTCTTGGCTGTGATTTCACAAAGAAAGCCCTCTCTGTTTGGTAGGGCTAGATTCCAAAATAAAATATTGGTCTGTGGTTACATCCATTGATCTCAACATCATCCTGGGACATTCTGGAGGATAACAAAGGGCATGACAACTAGGGAGTGCCAAGGTGTTCTAGTGAATGTAAGGTTCCCAAGTCATGGGAAAATGTAATTCTAGTTGTGAGCTCATCACTACCAAGCTGTGTTAAGGGATGTTAGGGCATGATAACATGTGCCCGATAGTATGAAGACATGTCAAACATGCTAAGATGTTCCAAATGCTAAGGAGTGAAAATATGTACAAGGGTTATGAGTCCTTACCTCCTCTTCTTCCATATGCTATCAACTTATGACATTTCCTTCACAATATTTGGTGCATTTGCTAGTTATAGGTCATTTATAGGTTATAAAGGTCTTCATAGTTTCACTTCTAATTGAGTATTCAACTGAACATATTGATTCTCTTATACATAACTATTTTTCGCTCCATCCACTTCTTATAACTTCAATAACCAATAAGTAGGGACCTACAGTTTCAATTCTTCTTCACTTGTTTAGTAAAATATTGTCGAGACTCTAATTTATTGAAAGTTGTAGTATTTATAAT
The DNA here is from genome assembly GCA_000404065.3 of Pinus taeda. Classification (NCBI taxonomy): domain Eukaryota; kingdom Viridiplantae; phylum Streptophyta; class Pinopsida; order Pinales; family Pinaceae; genus Pinus; species Pinus taeda. Next base: position 9,448 of record APFE030780395.1, on the reverse strand, counting down.
TTATGATGTTTCAAGGTCTAATTTTTAAAAGTATAACTCTTTAAAGTGTGCTAGATCAATGGAAGAGCATATTCTTTACAAGCAGTAGGTTCGTGGTTTGATTCCAGCATGCCTTAACATCCATATCGAATGGGAAAAATCTTTTTTTCGTGACGGAGGATCTTTTGACCATCACCAATGAGCTTTGGTGACATTTTTCAACTTGCACAAAAAATATGAAATGGTGACAGTCAACGAACGCCACCAAGTATACACATCAATAACGATGACCCTCAAAGGTCCATAACCATAAATATTTGTGGTTTATATGAAATGATGACAGTCGATGTCCATCATTATAGTCATTATTTGTGACGGACCTTCAATGTCACTACAACACCTATACTTCTCGCAATGCGTCTTTTCGTGACGGTCAACGAACATCACCATATATATGCACAAATAGTGATGGCCATTAAAGATCCATCACAATAAATCATTGTTCCTCATATGAAATAGTGACGGCCACTATCCTTCAATAAATATTCGTGACAGACCTTGAATGTCACCATAACACCTATACTTTTGGTGACGCCGCCTTTGGTGACTTTCAATTTTTTGTGACCGAGATTATGGTCCGTCACCATTGCTATTATACAATGGTGACATTCGTTATCTATCATTATAAATCATTACTGGTGATGAACTTTGAATGTCACTACAACACATATACTTTTGGCATCGCCACCTTTGGTGACGTTCAACTTTTGGTGACGCAGGCTATGGTTTATCACCATTGTTCATATGAAATGGTGATGGTTGGTATCTGTCAGTATAAATCATTATTGATGATATATTTTGTATGTCACTACAACACCTATACTTTTGGTGATGCCACCTTTGGTGATGTTCAATTTTTTGTGACGAATGCTCTTTTAACCATCATCAGTGAGCTTATGTGACATTTTTTTCCCCTCACCAATGTTTTTTTTTACCTGTAGTGTATGTTACAATAAATGATGATATAAATATATAACACCCATATGAATAACATATCTACTTTATAAATACCCATATCAATTACCAAGGATTATAAATATACTTTATGCGTGCTACAAATATATGAGGCTTTAATTATATTTTCTGAAAATATTTAGCATCCTTGTTGTCCATAAGCGACAATTTCATCATATTAATCATAACTTTCACATAACAATCAGAAGCAATGCTACAGACAATGGTTTTCTATACATTGAACATGTGCATTTTTCTCTATTTTGGTTACCTTGTTTTCTTTTTCAGGAACCTTCGAGCATCTCAACAAAAAATATTGTTTCCCTTTTAATCCAACCAACATTGTTTGTTTGTTCTAAAATTTATGGGTTCATTAAAACCGCTAAGAGTGAAGAGACAACAAAATGAATAATTATTAGAGAATATAGTATCTAATGTCCACCGGAACCCTACAAAAATATGCCCACCGAAGGAGTACATGATTGTGCCTAATGACAATAATTCCTACGTGATCGAGATTCCTTGAATAAAAAATCCTCAAATCTGTTTTTTGTTGTCCACCTTGAATCATGGCAGCTACTTAATCTTATTATTATTATATTTTTTTATTTTTTTGCTTATGCATTGCAGTATAAATGTTTATTCTAATTTTAATAATAACAAACTAGGAATAGAGAAACTAAGAATTAATTCTTACATCATCTAAAACAGATTTCGAAAACAATACTTTAAACAATGTATACATATCGTTTCATTTAGGTTTAATAATTCTAAAAAAGAAAACAAATCACCAATGTGTACTCTTCATATTTATCACAACTATTATCAAAATGATTAATCTCCATGCATTATAGGTGATGGTACAATTATCCTTATCTCACATTCTTTTGTGCAACTAAGTGATATAGCTGAGTGGTTTCACGATGGTTGAATTCTTCAATGCGTTATCATCTGTAGAAAATGGGTATATATATCAACCTTAGAAAGATTATTAGAATCACAAAGGAATGATTATTCATGCCGTTTTCACTTCCACGGGACTCGTGGCACAATCCTCAAATATTTCCTATTTATAGTTGACGACAAGCATTCTTTTACTTATGGTCTTACTTTATTCTTGACTCTCATAGCTGCAGATCTGGATAGCTCGTCCCTAACCAAGCTCGGTTATTTATCTAATCCTCATACTCTTGACCGCAACGTAAGAATTATACTTCCCCACTCTTATCCCTTCATGACTTAGAGATAAGCTATGACGTATGGCATCTTTATCCGTAGAGGATCATCATCCTACCGCGACTGGATAGATACCCCATCTAATGAAAGGAACAATGTTAAAATTATATTGGAAAAGCAATGAATCATTTTCTTTTACTTGTATATAGAGATAGTCATTGTTTTTACTACCATTTTATAGCCATCGTGCATTTAAATCCCATGGTAGATAACATAAAGGTAATGGAATTTGACTTTTCCTACCTCTTCGCAGTGCAAATAGGAACCGCAATCAATCAAGGTTTTGTGTTGAGAAATTTTTCCTTAATTGTTCAATGCATTTTTGCCTATAGTATGAAGGCCAGTGGAAAAAGGAAATATTAGTTGCTTATCCTACTTACTTTCGTCCCTGGCGATAGCCCATGGTTGGCAGAATGTTATTGTGATTTGTGACGACCTTTCCTAGCATATTATGTGTGCCTCTCTGCATGCATTTTTATATGCTTAATTTCCCAACGGCCTTTAGCTCGACAATCATCCTGATCGAAGACTATCATACTTAAAGGGGAATTTATGTTTTTATGCTATTGAAGGGAGTTGTTGCTAAGCCCATTAGCGTGTCTTTCTTGCCATGGAGATTAAAACAATAATTTCTAACTTCATCGAAAAGTCACATAGGGGTAAAACAACACCTCGAATAATGCTATCACCTCGCACAAATGATAAAAGTTCCCTTCTTTCATTGCTTAGATACTACTACCTTGTATGCACATTCCAAGATGCAAGTTAGTCATTGTGGTTTCTTTCAAAATATTCCTCGCTGTCTTCGATTTCAGAAGGTGGAGGAAGAAACAAAGAACAACGTGTGTTGCTGACATGGCTACCACGTCAGCCGAGTTGTCAATGTGGAAAAGGTTGTGGTGAATGCTTTGATGTCATCAGTTTCCTTCTATTGGAATTTCATTTGCATCCAATATACCTATTGAGTCTGATCATCATTCTGGATCAAATTCCCACAATAGTGCGCGCCCATGGGCATGGGCCCATGCATGAATAATATGGGAAGTTATAGCTTACTTTACCTTATATAATGTCTCGATAATTCGTCACTATACGAGGTAGGTATCAATATAGTTTATTTGAAATAGTGATATTAGTTGTCCTCACATTCGACCATTCAAGAAAAGCAATGAAGACCTTATTACATTTTTCGGTCACAGTGGCTCTTTGGGCTTCTAAGAAATTATTGAAGGTTGGCCATATTTCTCTCTGTTATCTTATGTATGGCAAGGTTAAACTCATAATTTACACTACCTTCTCTTTATAAACATAAGGATCTCAGGATTCTCAGCCAATAGGTGGTTCCTGCAACCAAGTATGTCACTGCATTGGAATATGTGAAGTATAGCATAGACACACTTATGTATGTGTCGAGACTAGTGCTTTAAGACAAATTCGTATTTGTTATTACAAATATTAGGTTTTCTAGCAACCTGTTCTAGCTTCATGAGGAAGAGACATGTGAGTTCATATCATCATTTAAACCATATACCCAATGTAGTATAGTATAGAGTCCAATGACACATGTTCGAGGACAGTTCCTCTAAATATTAGGCATAATATTTCATTGACCTTGACATGCAATTTGTAATGGCATACTAATTATAACCACTAAATAGTTCATAATTATTAATGCGCATGATATATAATGAATATCATGGGTTTTCTTTCACATACGCTATCCCATTACTCTTTTACATATCATGGGTATGATATCACCTCCGATACCATTTGTAGTAAAAATAAAATCCTAAGTCATGAAATCCTCTTGTAAATATACTCGTTGATTTTGATCGACGGTCATATCAGTTTATGGGTTCCTCCATGCTTACTTTGCTATTATATTGTCAATGCTTTTAATATTTATATTAGATCTTAACGAGTGAAGACTTAACATATAGCGTACTTATTAAATTTTGTGCTAGTGAGGTCAAGTTAATACTTAAACTTGTCCATATGCTATGGTGGCGTATTGAACCATAGGCCACAAGGTTTTAACTTCATCTCCTCCGATACGATTTGTAACAAACCTCCATGGCCTATCTAGAAAATAAGCCCAAATAGCCTAAAAATTTAAAAATTTCTTTAGACATACTTAAGGTTCCATGTTCCTTTTCCCTAATGAGAATGCTATATCATCTTCACGAAGGAGCTTTATACCATAGACACATTATGTCACCTTCATCGAATGATTTCTATAACACAACTACAACTAGAAGTGAGGAAGTAGCTATAACATGCAACCATCAATCCTCTCGTCACATGCATGGTAACAAAATCCTCGTCTATTTGATTATATAGGACTTACCTCATAACAGTTCTACATGCATCTATATCTGATTCCTAATTACCATATGCATGCATAAGATATATAAAAGATATTAAATCAGTTAAGCATATGCATGGTAATATTCCATCTGTTCCATAATAAGGTAACTTGTAAGTAACAGACATAATGCAATCTAGCCTCATTGAGTATCTATGCAATAGATAATCTAACCATCATAGACTATTCTATTACTTACATTATACCATAACGATCCACAAGCATCTACCACTATTTTCCATGTTAACTAGAGACCTTATATAACAGTAAAGGTTCCTTCACTAACATAATGATGATCACCATGAAATTCATTTGATATCCTAATCATTCAAAGGCATAAGAATGGGATACATCACATGAATACACATAGAGTCATACTAACACATAAGCCAAGACAGGGAAACATATTCAATACTGAATCAAATAAAATAATCACATGAAGGGTAAGAGACCCACATACAAAACCTTCCACAAATGTGAGTCCATATAAAACAATCACTTGGACAGAGGAGCAACACCACCCAACCATGAATCACCTATGATTCCCTCAAGCCAAATTTCTTTCCAAGGATCAAATTTGCTCAATTGATCAATGCACTTGTTTTTTAATACCCTCTTTCATGATTTGGTTTCCATTAGTGACATCATGCTTTTTTGGAATTTTCCATTTTCCTTGGTCTTTTTTAGAAGGAACTCGTCTTTATCTCCTACGAGGATTTTCCTCACAAAATCTTGCCTTTATCTCCCACAAAGCTTTTATGTCTAATGGATCTTTATGTCCCATCCATCCAATGGATCTCCAATCGAACCAACCTTATCAAGAATCACATGTAAAATCTTTATCATGAAAGATTCATCTCTATCCCATTCCTCAACGGGATTTAGCAAGATTATGCTATCTCTTGGTGCTCTACCTTCCAAGTGATTTATTTTAGTAATGTATTTAATAACACATTTGTTTTTCATATTACATATCGCCTATCTTTCCTCAGCTTAGGTTTAGAATAGTTTAACCCACAAAGGAGGGTATCACACCTAGCTTTCCTCAGCTTAGGTTTACAATCATTTAACACACAAGGAAGGATTCATGGAGTTATGAATTTATTTTGATTATGGAATTATTATCAAGCTGACCAGAGACTTGAGTAGGCTCAAAAGCCCAATAGACATGCCTATTCATCATTTACATTTTAATATAAATATATAGGAATTCAAGTCATTTCAACACACACTTGGGATCTCTTCCTCTCTCTACTTATCTTTCAGTTTTAGTAGGAGGAGAGATCCTAAGGGATAATGTTGCCCTGATCCAAAAAGTTGGCAAAGTCGGAAAAGATGGAACTGCCTAAAAAGCCAAAAAGGCCAAAAAAACTAGAACTATCAGAAAAGCGGGAAAAGCCAGAACTGCCGAAAAATCCAAAAAAGCTAGAAATGTTGGAAAAGGAAAAAATGCCAAAAAATTCGAAACTCCCGGAAAAGCTAAAAAAGCCAGAATTGGTGGAACTATCAGAATTGTAGGAACTATCGAGAAAAACTTGAACTATCGAGACTACAGGGAACAGTCGAAACTATTGAGAAGACAACATGGTGCAACAATGGAACATAATGTAGTAGAGTGATGATCAGTGTAGCATGGTGCAACACGATGAGGTGCAACACGATGAGAAAATGTAGCATAGGGATAGGCGAAGGAGTCACCTTGGAGAATTTGTTGAAGGAGCATGTCTTCAACCAATTTTATTTATCATCTTCTTAGAGATGAAGTATGCTCTTATCTAGATAAGTCAAAGTGTTGAATTCTATTGTAAATGTACTATCTCTCTCTCTCTTTCTCTGCTAAACTTTGAAGAACATAAAAGAAGAATTGATCAGGGTTTTCCCCACATTGTGCGGTTTGTCCGTGGCTAGTGCCACATCTTGTGTCCTCTTGTGTCCTCATCCTACCCATGCAGTCTAGGACTCATGGGAAGTACCTCTCATTTAATCAGTGAGCAGGGAAATGAGGATAGGGACCATAGTAGTACCGATGGATGCATTGTTGTATCTACTATACTCCCTATGCTAGGATAATGTTCATTGATCTTGGATCAATGAAAATGGTCTCGCACTAGTTGTAGGATTTGTACCTATTATGATGCTGACTTTAGGTCAGTTGAGAGATGTCTGGGACTAGATTTACACACTCTGAGACTGATGATACTAGTATGGGACCATTGGTAGGAGTGGTACCCACTACGATGGTGACTTTGGGTTGGTTGAGACTCGTCTCGGACTAGTGGTACATACTCTGAGATTGACTTCGGGTTAGTGGAGGATTCATCTCAGACCAGTGAGAGTTGTACATACTATGACGCTAACTTTGGGTCGGTTGAGACTGGTCTGTGACTAGTGGTACATACTCTAAGACTAACTTCAGGTCAGTGGAGGACTGGTCTGGGACCACTGATAGTGGTACCTACTATGACGCTAACTTCAGGTCAGTTGAGACTGGTCTCGAATGAGTGGTACACACTCTGAGGCTGATGATACTAGTCTTGGACTAGTGGTAGGAGTGGTACCCATTATGATGCTTACTTTGGGTCAGTTGAGAATGGTCTGGAACTAGTGGTATGCACATTGAGACTGACTTCTAGTCAGTGGAGAATGGTATGAGACATTCTCGATCAATTATTCTTCTTCATGGTTCAGCAGAGCTAAGTAGAGCAAAGCAGAGCAGAGCAGAGCCAACAAAGCTAAGAAAAGTTAAGCAGTGCAAAGTAGAGCCAACAGAGATGAGAAGAGCTAAGGAGAGCACACAATAGATAGCGAAGCTGAGCAGAGACAGTAGTGCTGAGCAGAGCTAGCAGAGTTGAGTAGAGCTGAGTAGAGAAGTGCAGGGTACTGATGGTAGTGATAGTAGAGTAGGAAATATGCATCAGTTCATGGAGTTCTCCCTAGTTGAAAGGGAGTGTTAAAATTGGCAACTACGGCCAAGCTCCATGTGGGTCAGCTTATTTATGGCAGTTCATATTTTTACTCGATCGCTCCCATCAAGAGGCATAGGATTGATCTAAAGATCATCCAAATCTGATAACTATTCATGGAGTTATGAATTTATTTTGATTATGGAATTATTATCAAGCTGACCACCATCTTGAGTAGGCTCAAAAGCCCAATAAACATGCCTATTCATCATCTAGGTTTTACGATAAATATAGAGGACTTCAATTCATTTCACGCACACTTGGGATTTCTTCCTCTCTCTACTTGTATTTGGGTTTTAGTAGGAGGAGAGATACTAAAGGATAATACTGTCCTCGTCCAGAAAGCTAGAAAAGTCAGAACTGCCAAAAAAGCTCAAAAAGTTAGAAAATCTAGAACTATCGAAAAAGCCAAAACTGCCAAAAAATCCAGAAACGTTAGAACTGCTCAAAAAGCTAGAACTGCTAAAATATCCGGAACTGTTGGAAAAGTTGGAATTGTTGGAAAAGATGGAAAATCTGGAAAAGGTGGAACTGTCGGAAAAGATAGAAAAGCCGAAACTACCATAAAAGCCAGAAAAGCTACAAAAAATGGAACTTTCCGAAAAGCCAAAAAAGCTAGGACTGCCAAAAAAGCTGAAACTACCAGAAAATCTGTAAAGGTCAATAAAAGGGAACTACTTGAAAAGTACAAAAAGCTATAACTACCAGAAAATTCGAAACTGCCGAAAAAGTCAGAACTGCTAGAAAAGTCGGAACTGCAGGAATTGTCGGAACTGCAGGAACTGACGAGAACAACCAGAGCTGTCAGAACCGCGGGGAACAACCGTAACTATTGGGAAGCTAACATGGTGCAGTAATGGAACATAATGTAGTACAGTGATGATGGGTGTAGCATACTGCAGCACAGTGAGGTGTGGCATGATGACGAAATGCAACACAACAATAGGTGAAGCAGTCACCTTGGAGAATCAATTGAAGCAGCATGTCTTCAACTGATCTCATGTGTCATCTTCTTAGATATGATCTATTCTCTTATCTAGACAAGTCAAAGTGTTGACTTCTATTCTAAATGTATTATCTCTCTCTCTCTTTGTCTGTTGAACTTTGAGGCACATAAAAGAAGAATTGATCAAGGGTTTCCCCACATTGTGGGGTTTGTTCCTCGCTAGCACCACATCTTGTGTCCTCTTGTCTTGGCTTGTCTTCTGCGATTTATATTTATGTTCTATCTGCAATTTACCTTAATGCTGATGTGATTGCTAATCTAGAAATGATAATGAGATAACTGTAAAAATTGAAATAAACTGCTCTAGCATCAAACATACCTAAAATTAACATTTACAATAATTTAGCACACAAGGGAGAGGTGTTACAAATCTCTCCTTCCTTGTTTCTGTATCTCACCACTAAACATACATGCTCTCTCTCCAACTCATCATTTTCACTCCCCTTCTCTCCTCTCGCTCCACTTTTCTCTTTGTATGTCTTTCTTCTTCCCTCCCTTTGTCCCCTTCCAAATCCATCTCTTTTCCTCCACCTCTCTCAAGTCATATCTCTCCCTTTCTCTCCGAGATCCCTCTCTCTCCCCCATCTCTCTCTCTCTCTCTCTCTAAACCTTTCATTATCTCTCTCTCTCTCTTCGTCCTCTCTCTCCCCCTTTCTCCCCCCTCCCTATGAGTGTCTCCCTCTCTCCCTCTTACCCTTCTATCCCTCTCTCTCTCTTACACTTCTCACCCTCTCTAACCCCTCTCCTTGTATCTCTCTTCATTCCTCCTCACCCATATCCTTCAATTTATCTTCTTCAATCCAAGCAATCAAATAGGATTAGAAATCACCACCTACTTTGAAATCCATGCATCTAGTGCAATAATTTTTCTTACATCTCTCCCTC